>CALZFC010000265.1:647500-650000 GCA_945643635.1 Allodiplogaster sudhausi | reverse complement strand
TACATGGCAGTTTTGAAAGAAAGTGCTCAGACGCTGCCATGCCCTATACGACTTATACAAAGCAAAAAAAGGCTTTCTCTCTCTGTGTCTTCTCTCTCTGACTCTCTTTCTCTCTCTCTCTCGCTCTCTCTCTCTCTCTGTCTCTCTCTCTCTCTGTCTCTCTATCTCTCTCCCTGTCAGTCTGTCTCTCTCTCTCTCTCTCATCGGGCGTTCCAGGCACTCATAACTCCACTTTTCCTTTTCCCTTTCTTCCACATAACCCAAGACGCTTCTTCCCCGTCAAGCTGTATGTATGCGTGTCTCAAATGGTGCAAGAAAGACTTGTGAAGAGGAGAGAGAAAGAGAGAGAGAGAGAGAAAGAGAGAGAGACTGAGGTAGAGTGAGAGAGAGAGAGATACGTAGAATAAGGGATAGAGGAAAAGAAATGTAGACAAAGAAGAATCATTCGCGCTTTTCCTCCTGACCGTCTTTACTTCTGACTGTCATCTAACCACTTTTCTTTGTCACGTTTCTCTCTCTCTCTCTCTCTCTCTATCTCCTTCGCTCTCTCTCTCTCTCTCTCTCTCTCTCTCTCCTTCTCCGCAAACGCAACGCTGTCATCACCATTGCCGTGTCATATTTCTAGCCCCCATTACATATGCAATAAGTAGAGAGCGAGAGAGAGAGAGAAAGAGAGCGAGGACGCTCCAGTTTAACCTCTCTCTCTATCTCTGCCTCCTTGTTTCCCTGTAGCCCAAGAAGTTGTTCGCCTATTGCTTGGCTGGCCTCGCTCCTCGTGTTTTTTTCTCTCTCTCTCACTCTCTCTCTCTCTATGTTTCGCTCTCTCTTTCTCTCTCTCTCTCTTTCGCTCTCACTCTCTCTCTCTATGTTTCGCTCTCTCTTTCTCTCTCTCTCTCTTTCGCTCTCACTCTCTCTATCTTTCCCTGTCTCTTTCTCTCTCTCTCTCACTCTCTCTCTCTCTCTCCCTCTCTTTCGCCCTCTCTCTCTCTCTCTCTTTCGCTCTCTCGCTCTATGTTTCGCTAGTTCTCTCTCTCTCTCTCTCTCTCTCTCTCTCTCTTTCTCTCTCGCTCTCTATCTAAAGCTCTCGCTATGTCCTAACTAACCATAAGTCGCTGATAATGAGCAAGTAGTACCTGGACATGAAAGCATACTGAAAGCGTACTTTTAAAACAGGACATTCATTTTCCATTATTATTAATATTATTTCCATTTTGCCCTAGCGTCTTCTCATCCCAAACTAGGCCAGACACCCCAATATAATAATTTTTGCTCTCAAATTACCTCCAGTCCAACTGTTACTTACCTTCTTTAATTAGACTGCCTTCAATTGCCGTCAAGGAAACATTGTGTGCTGTGTGCTGTACTAAAGCCATGTTCACTTTCCCGGCTGGCTATATTTCTTTCTCTTTCTCTCTCTCTCTCTCTCTCTCTCCCTCTCTCTCTATCCCTCTGTCGCTCTCGCTCTCTCTCTCTCTCTCCCTTTCTCTCTCTCTTTCGTTATCCCTCTGACGCTCTCTATCTCTTTCTCTCTCTCTCTCTCTCTCTCTCTCTCTCTCTCTCTCACTTTCACCTTGGCTTAAGCACGCATGTTCCCCCTCCCCCTCTCAAGACGCTTCTTCCTTCCATCCTCCTCCTGCGCATCATCCAGGTGTGTGTTCGCGTCGTGTAAGATGCTATGCCGTTCTCGATTTTCTCTCTTTCTCTGCGCCCTCACTCCGTCTCTCTCTCTCTCTCTCTCTTTGTCTATCTATCTATTTCTCTCTCTCCAACCCTCCCTCCCCTTCGGCGTCTTCTTCCTATTCATAGACCGCCCGCAGGCATTTGAAAGTGATCTCCCTGCGCAGCGTGCTTGAGCGGAGAAGGCAAGGTGAGTGTGCTTCTTCGCGTGAGAGAAAGAGAGAGGCAGAGATAGAGAGGCAGAGATAGAGAGAGAGACAGAGAGACAGAACAGAGCTTGTGGTCCTGAAGGGAACAGCTTGAGAGGCGAGAACTAGCTGTGAATTTATAGCGAGCTAATGTAAGGACTTGGAGAAGGCTTAATAGAGAATGAGAGAGATTGAGACTGAGAAGAGAGAGAGAGAGAGAGAGAGAGAGAGAGAGAGAGAGAGAGAGAGAGAGAGCGTATGTTATGAATCCATCCACCAAAAGAAAAGAAAGGTATGACTCTTGTCTTTTGCCCTTAGTCATAGCCAAAGATAGAGAACAAACACACACGTGATTAACACGCCCTGGTCATGACTTCGTGTTAACAGTCCCGGCCCTCCCCCGTCCTTGTTTGGCCATTATAGGGTCTCTCTCCGTTTTATCATGGGTCCTATCATCCCACCCCCTCCTTATCTGTTAGCGAGAGAGAGAGAGAGAGAGAGAGAGAGAGAGTAGAGAGGGAAAGAGAGTAGAGAGGGAAAGAGAGTAGAGAGGGAAAGAGAGAGAGACAAGGAGAATGAGAAAGAGAGAGAGACAGAGGGATAGAGTGAGAGAGACAGGGAGAATGAGAAAGAGA
>CALZFC010000265.1:600000-645000 GCA_945643635.1 Allodiplogaster sudhausi | reverse complement strand
TATATATATATATATATATATATATATATATATATATATATATATTTAATGTATATATATAGAGATATAATAATATATATATATATATATAGATATAAATAATACATATAGATATATAGAGATATATAATATATATTGATATGAATAATATACGTCATATTATTTATTTATTTAAAAAGATTATAAGATTTCACAGAGTAATTTCAGTCAAAAAGAAAAATTACATTAAGGAAACGTGAAGGTACGGGGGAGGGGCGGGTGTTATGGAGATATTCTTTTTTTTTTAGAAAAGTAGATTTTACTGCGGCATTTTAGTGATAGGAAGGCGTGAAAAGTTTCATAATTTAAAAAATAAAATAAAATTCTGCAGGGAAGCTGCTCGAGCGCAGTAGTCAATACAAACAGTCCAAAGGAGACAAAGGAGATGAAAGTTTGCGCTTGGAAATGAATACTAAATTTATTTTGCTACTTTTCTTGGTCCGCTTGTGAGTCTACATCTTTAGCTGCTTGGGGCTTTGAGAATAAAAGGAATCAGCTTTTGCAAATAAAAAGTGCTTGCTTGCTGAAATAGTTAAGAATGCACTTTTATTTATATATTTATATATTTATTTCTTATTTTAATTTTACTTAAATAATAAAAACAAATTTTAAAAAAACTTTAGAAAAAATTAATAAATATTAAGGAGTGTTCAACATGCCTCTCTTCTTCCAGGTCTTGTCGATGCAACAGCGAAGCGATGAGCAGCATCAGCCTGCCACTCCATCTCCGCAGTCGTCCCCCAGCAAGGACAAGGAGAACGTCACCGACGAGGCTAAGGTAGCTCTCTCTCCCTCTCTCTCTGAGTCTCTCTCTCTCCCACTCTCTATCTCGCACTCTCTCCCCTCTCCCACTCTTCCACTCCCACTCTCGCACTCTCTCTCTCTCTCTCTCTCTCTCTCTTCGTTCGCTCGCTATTTATTCCTTCCGTTCCTCTACTTCTTCTCACTCTATGCCTCCCAGACTTTATAAGCCCTCCTGACCCGTTCACGCGCTGTTTTTTCTCTTCAGTCTCTCCCCTCACTCTATTCCTCACTCTCCATTTCCCTCCGCCTCTTTCTCTATCTCTCTCTCTCACTCTCTATCTCTCTCTCGCTATTCATTTCTTCCCTTCCTTTCGCCCTTATTTTCAACTCTATGCCTTATAGGCACTATCCTCTAATTTCCCTCCTGACACACTTGCACCCTCTTTTTCCCTCCAGTCTCTCACTCTCGCTCGCTCTCTCTCCTCTCTCCCTCACTCACTCTCCTCTCACTCTCTCTCTCTCTCTCTCTCTCTCTCTCTCTCTCCCGCCATACCCCGTTCTGCACGCTGCGCCCTCTCTTCTCACACCGCCCGACCCCGCCCCCTTCCTACTATGCGCGGTAGTTTATCGGAAAAGCCGGCTATTCTCGGATGCGCAGAATGGGATAAGTTTAGCAGCAACGCGCCATAGTCGCTTCATATAAATGCCGGGCCTCCACAGAGACCCCAAGCACATTTTTTGGAAGCCCGTCGCGCTCGGCGGGCTAATGATTATAATAGAATAAATACTAAAGAAATATTTTATGACAGAAAATAATTATCACTGAATATTTCCGTAATTTAAAGAAATAAATGTAATAATTCTTTGATTATTTCAGATGTAAAAGGCGTTTAAACGCGAATAAATGTAGCAATAATATTAATATGTTTTAAGGTTCTCGCCCGCTCTCCACCCGCAGTTCAAGAGCAGCCCCAGCCCGAGGTCCAGGAGGAGAAGCCGGCCGAGCGAGAGAGCGCAGAGAAGGCAGAGAAAGAGGAAGAGAGGGCAGAGAAGAAGGAAGAGGAGACCGCAGAGAAGACGGAGGAGACTGCAGAGAAGGTGGAGACTGCAGAGGAGGAGGAGACTGCAGAGGAGGAGGAGACTGCAGAGAAGGAGGAGACTGCAGAGGAGAAGGGAGAAACCGCAGAGAAGGAAGAGAGTCCAGAGAAGGAGGAGAAGGACGAGCCAGAGGAGGAGAAGGAGAATCAGGTCGAGGACAAAGAGGAGGAAGAGAAGCCGGAGCACCAGGATCTGCCCGACATCTCCACTATGACCATCTCGGATGACCACCAGCCCGTTGCGCTTGTCTCCTAAGCGGTAGGGTACAATTCACAACTCCCCCTCTCTCTCTCCTCTCTATTACAGTACCCCCGCCTTACCGTACTCTTTAGAAGACTTTTGCCTGTAATATATATCCAGTGTTATCAGTGTGCCTTTCTGTCTCTCTTCCCATTTCTATCTGTCTCTCCATTCTCTCTCCATTCCAGGCAATGTCCCAAGGATACTGTAGACTTTTTTAAAATGATTTTCCCGAATTGAAATCGTTGTCCAAAATGCACGGTTATCACATTTAAGTTGCTGTATTTTTTTTTAAAGATTCACATTCAGAAGACCTTGGAATTTTACCGAATAGCTTTCCATCTCGTGTAAATTTCATGTAAATTTTGAAATGACTGCTATTTTTTTGAATGCTTACCGATAAAAATTCCTTGTGGTTACCCCTGAGATTTACAAGAAAGTCAAACTTTAAAGAAGTCCGAGAAGATCATGGATGAAAATATGTATTTCAATATGTAATTCCACTGGAATGGTTGAATTGGGGTTATGCATATAGCGGAATTCAAAAGGTAGGGGAAATGAGAGGGATTCAAAGAAGAGAGAGAGAAGGCGAGAGAGAAAAAGGGAGCGCGAGAGAAAGGGAGAGAGAGAGAGAGAATGGGAGAGCGAGACAAAGGGAGAAGAAAGGTTGCAAGCAGGCCGAATATATCTTTGCTCTGAAAGATGTCTGTCTCTCTCGCTTTCTCTCCGTTCTCTGCCTTCTGTATGTCCTGATCTATTTTCTGGGAAGGTGCTATTAATCCTATTTTGGGTAGTCTGTCGGAATGGTTTTAAGAATCAGAAGCGATGGAAGATCACAGGTAAATATGTAAGTGAAAGAAGAAGCGCTAGTGAGAGAGAGGGGGAGAAAGAGAGAGAGAGAGAGAGTGGCATGGAGAGAGAGAGAGAGAGTATGTGAAAGAGAAAGAGAGGGTGTATAGAGTGACACATAGAGACAGAGAGAGAATGAGGGAGAGAGATATACAGAGAGTGGCATGAGAGAGTGGGAGAAAGTACCGTAGAGAGAGAGGGGGGCATAGAGAGAAGGAGTGCCATAGGCAGAGAGAGAGAGAGAGAGAGAGAAAAGGGAGCATAAACAGGCCGAATTTGCATATCTTTGCTCGGCAACATCTAACCATTCTGTCGTGATCCTTTGCTCTCTTACTCTCTCTCACTCTATCTCTCTCTCTCTGTATCTCTCTCTCTTTCACTCTCTATGCCTTGCTCTCTCTCTCTCTCTCTCTCTCTCTCTCTCTCTCTCTTTTTCTCTCCGTTCGCTACCTCAACCTTCGCCTTCGCAACCTTCTCATATCCCTTCTGCATGTCCTGATCTACGTAGCTTCTACGAAGGTTGATGAAGACTTTTCCTACTATAATATATTCTATACAAGCGAGTTAAATGACGTACTTGCTTTAAACGTGTTTTAAGTGAATTTCAATAATACAGTGAGAGAATCAAGCCAGCAAGATACATATCTTTCGCAGTAAGTAACTCTGTCCTATGAAGGACCTACAATATGATCTCACCTTGTCTACATCTCTCTTATTCACCCTTCTATTAGTGCACTCCTTTCTTCTCTAACAATATAGATTCTATCGTGATTACGATTCGCAATAAATCATAATGAATATTTTACTTCAACAACTTCGTTGTCTTGCAAAATATAACAATTTACACCACCATTTTCTCTCTGTTCGTCAGCAACGTGGACTATATGACTGAATTCTCACTTGCGCCTTCCCTTCTCTCTCTATTTCTCTCTCTCTCTCTCTCTCGCTCTTTCTTTTCTTCTCCTTCTCTCTCTCTCTCACTCTCTCTTTCTCTCTCTCCCTCTTTTTCTACCTCTCCTTTTCTCTCTCTCACTTTCTCTCTCATACTTGCTCTAAACCTACTTTGAATTGTCTGGTTCTTCATTCATCTCTCAGGATTCTTTCTACTCAAATAGTCCTACATTTTTCCCAAAATGACGAGAAAAAAGATCATATCGAATTGTAAGAGACTGAGCTACAAAGAAAGAGAGGGAGAGAGAGATGAGGGCGCGACACGGAGGGAGATAGGAGAGAGAGAGAGAGAAAGGTTGAGGGGGAGAGAGAGGAAGAGAGAGAGGGAGAGAGAGAGAGGGAGAGAGAGAAGAGATATTGAGAGAGAGGGAGGGAGAGAGAGAGAGGACAGAAGAGGTTGTTGAGCAAGTGACGCTTATTAGTCGTTATATTTAATTAATGTTACAGTTTTAGTTTTAATTTCATCATTTTTCAACATTGTTATCACTGCTTATCTTTTTGGCGGTTTCCTCTGCTGTTTCACAAGCACCCACCCTTTTCCCCTTAGTTTGCAAGAAATAAAACAGCTTTTTAATCCCCTTTAAAAAATAATAAAACCTTCCATGATTAACGCATGAAATTCTGCGAAGCTTTTACTGCTTCTCCATTAGTTTTTGTGCGCTCATTTTCTTATTTTATTTCGCACGTATCACTCACCAATGTAATGTAACCTTTTCAATGCGCTAACAAACAACAGTACAGCTCAAATAGTTTTAAAGTACAAAAGGAGTCCAAAGAATGTGTGTTCGAATATAGAAAAATTCATTTGATGCTTTCAATTCTCCTCGTCATTTCATCTCATACCCCGCTCTACAGACGTTTGAGTCCCTCTGCGTGGAATCGGAGAAGAATACCATGACGGTGCTTGGTCTCTTTGCTTTCATAGGTGCAACCATCTTCTTCTGCTCTTTCCCGTTCAATGTCTACTTCCTTCTCTCTCTCTCTCTCTCTCTCTCTCTCTCTCTCTCTCTTTCTCTCTCGCTCTCACTCTTTCTTTCTCTTATGATTTCCTCTCTCTCTCTATTATGATTTACTCTCTATCTCTCTCTCTCTCTCTTATGATTTCCTCTCTCTCTCTATTATGATTTACTCTCTATCTCTCTCTCCCTCTCTCTTTCACTGATTTTTATAGTTCAATTTACAGTAAAAGACGATACTTAATGAGAGAAAAAAATATAAATATTTTTTTTTCATTTATATCTTCCTTGTTGCAGATGCCAGCGTCCTCCTTCATCTCTGCGCTCTGGCCGGCTCTGTTTTCATCGTTCGTTGCCAGCAGAGGTGTCAACGGCCCGGCCCGGCCCGGCCCGCGGGCCGGGCCGGCCCAATTTCCCAAGGGCCCCGGGCCGGGCCGGGCCGGGCCCAAAAAAGTTGGGCCGGCTCGCAGGGCCCGTTTGGGCCCGATAAGTACACGATGTCTTCCAGTCAAGACGACTGATGGCACTTTTAAGTGCAAAACTTTCTTCATTTGTTCGTTTTCCCCCCTAAAACTTTTTCTACTATACATTAAAATGAATATTTATAGCATGAGCATGAAAATTTTTGAATTTCAAAATTTTTTGTAGCTTTTCGGACTTTTTTCCCCCGAATTTTTGAAAAGCGGGCTCAAACGGGCCCACGGGCCGGGCCGGGCCGGGCCCAAAATTCTAGGGCCCGGAAATCGCTCGGGCCGGGCCGGCCGGACCTGGGGCCCGACGGGCCGGGCCGGCCCAAAAATATTGGGCCCGTATTTCAGTTGTGTTTTCCGTTCAATCTATAATATTTCAATAGTGGTGGAAAAATAATACTGCACGGTGCTCCAAAGCGGACACCTTAGTTTTTGGATAAGTGGCCAAAATTTCAACGGCCAGTTTTACAAGGGCTTGATTCACTGTGACTGACGACAGAATTTATATCCTAGCCAGAAAAGTACAATACTCTTATGTAACGTCGCGTCAATATCAAGTTTTCTTTTGAAAAAACTATTGTCACCTTAACTATTCCCAAATAACTTGATTAGAACAGAAAACTTCAATTTATAGAGTCCGGAGTTCAACAATCAAATAAATTTTTTTTTAAATTAATGTAATAAATCGAATTAATGTATGCTTCTGAAATATTGGGAGGGACTGTAAGTCTTGTGCATTAACATAGACGTTCTGTAATTATGTTGCCTTCTTACCACTCTCATATTTTTGATAATTTAAGCATTTCGAGTGGACTTAGAACATCCTTTCTCTTTTGACATGTTCAAGTGTTATGGAGGGAGAGCAATGTTGCTTATATTATAGATAAATTAATTTGTGTCTGAGGTCATCAGCAGATTTTTCAATTAGACCGATGAAACGAATAAACAAATGTTTATGAAAATATTTTTCAGTCATAATGTGTATTGTCACTGTATTTGAAGATGAACAATATTCTAGAAAATAACCTTGCTCTACGCTTCTGGCTGAGCGCTGCGCTTTTGGGGGCTGCGCTTATTGGTACTGCGCTTTTTGGGCGCTGCGCTTATTGGGGCTGCGCTTCTCTCGTAGCCCCGCGGAAAGGTACTCAGCTTCTTCCTTCTGCTCATTTCTCTGACTCTCTCTCTCTCTTCTTTCCCTCGAATTCTCTCCTCAACGACATCTTTTAAAATAATTATCGCTGTTTTCCTCATCTCTCTGACATTTTCCCTCCCGAAAGAATGAGCACCAGAAACACTTCACTTCTTTACTACTATTGCATGTGCACTAGATCTTATTTTTATATACGCAATCGTTATTATTAAAATATTCTCCGCCTTTTTCCTCCATATTCTTACAGGTCGACCACACGCAGAATTGTCAACAGGCCCAATATTTTTGGGCCGGCCCGGCCCGTTGGGCCCAAGGTCTGGGCAGGCCCGGCCCGAGCGAAATCCGGGCCCGGCCTGGCCCGGGGCCCTGGCAAATTGGGCCGGCCCGGGCCGTGCCGGGCGGGGCCGTTGACACCTCTGACCACGCGTCCGAACGAGTACCCGCCGGGGACGATGTCCGTTTCGTTTTTCCCCAATAAATGGCAAATTAGGCAATGGAACCATTTAGCAAGAGCAAGACTTCCGAATTCATTTTGATTGAAATATAAATACTTTTAGAGAATAAAAAAACAAATTAGCGACTTCAATTTAGTTTTGAATGGATCTTCTAATTCGGGTCGTTCAATAAATGACAGATATGTTAATATATATTTGTCCTTTAGTTATGAGATCTTATACGGCGGGAGCTCGTCCAAAATGCGTGGGCAGCGAGTAAGAATGCGGATGAATTATGGAATTCTTTTGACAGGGAGAGGCCAGGGAAACTAGAATATGATGAAAAAGGTTTTAAAGAAAGAGAGAGAATTTTTCGAGAAGAGAAACAGAGTCATGGAAATGAAGAGATCCTCTATGAAAAAGCTGACCGCCTTTCTGCAGACGTCAACGATGAAAACAGAGCCGGCGAGACTCGGCATCGGCAGCAAGAAGTTGTAAATAATTTTTTTACACTCGAAATTTTTTTCCACTGTTGTAACTTCGAATTATTAAAATATAGGAACCTTTAAAATGTTTCGTTCCCGTGTACGATTCCTCATTTGTAAAAAATTTCCTCTGTTCCTAATGCTTCCCACCTTTCTCAGAGGAGATGTACTTTGAACTGGGTGTTACAATCATAAAAGAGAGAGAGAGAGAAACTGAGAGAGAGAGAAGTAGACCGGAAAGGGAAAAAACAGAAAAATATGGATGAACCGATGAAGGAGAAGAGACCAAGTAGAGCCGAAATATCTTCTTATGGTTAGACGGAAAATATAGAAAATTCATTATTTGTAGCCGTTGCATGCGTGAAAATAGCAGGCGAGAATGAGAGTGCCAATAGCCAGGGCAATTCGAAATGTGACACAATTTTTCCGCGAGTGCTCCTCTTTAATTTGAAATTTCAAAGGTTCTATGTCGGACTTTTCAAGATATGACGGACATTTTAGGGGTAGAGAAAATTGCCCTTTCCATTTGAGCTCTTTCAATGTCTAACATGGTACCATTTAATGCTTTTCGTCGAGTGCCATCTTCTATGAGCAATAGTCATCGTTCATTATTCGACATTGTGATCATTTTCCATCCGTTCCTTTGATACCTTATAATAAAAGATGCAATAGGTGAGGAAGTCAGCGTTGTTTATATCATTTATACAGAAATGTGCTTCGTAGTCAAGTCTCCTTGTTCATTATCACACATTCTTTCTCGCAATTGGTCAGAGTCGAAGAATACACTGATAGTATACGGTATCCAAAGTAAAGTGGCGCGGACAAAATGGCGGAAAAAATTGAAATTCAAAGAAGAAGGCGGTAAAGTTCAAATTCTAAACATGGCACGAAACTATTGAGAGAAATGGAGGTAGATGGCCCAATCAGACGTCAGGATCAAGAGAAGGATGGCGAAGATACAGACTCTCTCGGCGGCAATCGCCGACTTTTGCACTTTCTTTCTCGCGCGCTCGATAACGCGGTCCATCTGGAGAAGGAGAGCGAAAGGGAGAAGAGAGTGAACTTTCCAGAAATGAGAGAGAGAGGAGGTGGAAAGAGAGAGAAATAGCGAGTGAGAGGGAGGAGATAAATAGTTTTTTCATCATAATTCATATTCTTTCTTTAACAAACATTTAAATTTTTTAATATTTTTTTTCTACAAATAATTTCTCCGAAATTGACGTACCGAAAATGTGAGGTCCTCGTCGGCGGCGCGTTAAGCGCCTGGCGTTGCCGTGTCTAAAGTGAGAGCCGCGTGGGGGCGGAGCTTCGGAAGTGCCTCGTCCTCCTCTGCCGACGGAACGATGCTCTCTTCGTGGCTGACTGGAGGAGGCAGCGACTGGGTGACGACGTTGTTGGAGTCTGAAAATAAACTTAAATGATAACTACCTAATATATTAATAAACAGTATAATATAGAAATTATTAGTATAGTAAAATAAATAGTGCAATATATAATGATCGAAATAATACTTTTACTCTACTATTTATATAAATCGTACCAGTCGCCGGAAAGAAGGCAATCTGCACGGAAAGCGGTGCGGAAAGCAGGAGCAAATAGAAGAGCACGGCGTTGAAGAAAAGCACGACGGAGACTCGCCAGAATTGACGCGTCGCGGTCTGGTCATGCGTCGCGGTTTTGTCACGCGTCGTGTTCTTCTTGTGAGGGTTCACATTAAACGAATCCCAGAGTTGCGAAGCACGCGTCGTAAGCCATGAAGTCATCGTCAGTGCGAACTCGAACGTGAGAATGAAGTGGAGTATCTTCTTCATCGCCAAAATCCACTTTGACTGTCCTGGCGCGATTTCACGTTCCTAAAAAAATATTAAAAAGGAGTTCTAGTCATCCCAAACCTTTTAGTTGCTCAAGACCATTTGATTTCTGCAAAAGTAATCGTTTCAATATTTTTCATCATTTATTTTCAGTTACATTTTTTCTTTATTATTTTAAGGAAAAAAACATATTCTGATTTTAAGATCTTCCTGTCTGACATTTAAAACGAATCGAGTATCGATTGGCTTGTTCAACACGGAGCAAGGCCTGATGATGTCGTTGATACTGTATCTTGTTAGGTTGAACATTCTAAAAAGAATATAGATATTTATGAGCAAATATAAAAAGAAATGGTATATTATATTTATTTATTTATAAGTGTTTATACACGAATATATTAAAATCATTATTACTATATGCATTGTGTAATCGATTTTCCCTGCTGAACTTTGTGCATAGTAAATGAATCAAGAACTAAATGAAATCAGTGTGTTACAATTGGACCACAAAGCTATGGAAACCACTGAAATGAATTGTCTGCAACTCTGATACAGAAAGGTGCGTCGTAGCCAAGTCTTTGTTTGTTATCACAAATTCTTTCTTGTAATTGTTCACAGTCAAAGAATACACTGTTACGGTATCCACAGTAAAGTGGCGGGAAAAAATGGCGGCAAAAGTTGACATTCGAATAAAAATAGAGGCAAAATGCAAGTAAAAAGATAGCGAAACCGTGCGAAGAGATGGGGCGCCAAGAAGAAAATGGAAGCGGATGACGACACAATGGCGAGAAATACGGAAAGGAAGAAGATGCGGAATCCCTGACTCTTTGTCTCTTGCAGTGCCCTTCTCATGCGCTCGCTAACGCGGTCCATCTGGAGAGGGGATGGAAAGGGAGGGGAAGTGAAATGAGAGAAGAGAGAGAGAGAGAGAGAGAGAGAGAGAGATAGAAAGTGGGAGAGAGAAAGAGATAGTCAGATATAGCGCCCAACCTCCTCGTACACCTCGAAGACGGACATCTTCTCAAGCTGGTCTGGACGAAGCGGGACGGACTTCAGTGTCGGCATCTCCTGACGAGAAGAAAGATTCCTGTACGGTGACCGGGCGCCGTAAACGTTGCATTGGTCCGCGACACATAAATTGCTGTTATTTTTCATCATAATTAATATTGTTACTTAACCATTTAAATTTTAAATTTATTTTCTAAAATTTTTTTTCCGAATTCCGTACCGGAGATCCTGTCAGATCCTCGTCGCGTTCAACGCCGCGTGTCGCCGTATCAAAAGTGAGAGCCGCGTGGGGGCGGAGCTTCCGAAGTGCCTCCTCCTCCTCTGCCAACGGAACGATGCTCTCTTCGTGGCTGACTGGAGGAGGCAGCGACTGGGTGACGAAGTTGTCGAGGTCTGACAAATAAACTTAAATGATTACTAACTAATTAAATGAATAAACAGATTAATGAAAAATAATATAGTATAATATATAGTGAAATAAATATTTGCAATTTAGTTTGCTGGTTACTATTTATATAAATCGTACCTGATAATCGAAAGAAGGCAATTGCCATGGAAAGCGGAATGGAAAGCAGAAGCAAGTAGACGAGCACGATGGAGACATGTCGCCAGAATTGACGCATCGCGGTCTTCTAATTAGTCGAGGAGGTCTTTTCAGGCGTTGCTGTCTGGAACAAAGAATACACGGCGTTCCGAAGTCACAGATCTCAGAATGGTCTGAGAAAATTATCATCCTTTTAGTTGAGACATCCCTTAAATAAGTTAAGACACTGGAGACATCCTTTATGTGACGAAATTTAATTTAAATTTTTTTGTTTTAATTTAAAGAATGAAATATGATTTAAAGCGATTTTCTTGTCTGACATTCGAAACGAAGAGAGTATCGATTGGCTCGTTCAATTCCGAGACTGTTTTGACGTTGAATTCGAATGGTAAGTCGCTGTCGTCGCCACTGCTTCTTTTCGAGTTGTGCATTCTAGAAAGAATATAGATGATAGATAAGGTATTCAAAGTATAGTGGCTTGAAAATGTGTTTGGGTACAAAAGGGCGGCAAACATCGAAATTCGAAGGAAATAATGGCGAAAAATTTCAGATTAAAAAATGGTATGAAACCGTGCATAGTGATGGAAGTATATGAATGATGTTATGATGACGAGAAAGACGAAGAGGCAGAATCTCTGCGACTCTTGCAGTGCCTTTCCCGTGCGCTCGATAAAGCGGTCCATCTGAATAGTGGGAGGAAAAGGTTGGGGCGGTTAGATCATGCGAAGCGAAGTGAGAGAGAGGAAGTAGAAAGAAGAATGAAGAAGAGAAAAAAATTCTTCCGAATTCCACGTACCGGAGATCCTGTCAGATCCTCGTCGGTGGCGCCTGATGCCGTGTCAAAAGTGAGATTCGCCTGGGGGCGCAGCTTCCGAAGTGCCTCCTCCTCCTCTGCCGACGGAACGATGCTCTCTTCGTGGCTGACTGGAGGAGGCAGCGACTGGGAGACGGCGTTGTCGGAGTCTATAAATATACTTAAATGATTAAAACATAATAAATGAATAAATAGTTCAATATAGAAATTATGTGCATAGTAAAATAAATAGTGCAGTAAATATGCAATTTAGTTAGCTAGCTAATAATTATACTATACTATTTATATAAATCTTAACTGAGAATGGAAAGACGGCAATCCGCACTGAAAGCGGGACGGAAAGCAGAAGCAAGTAGAATAGCGCGGCGGAGTTGAAGAGCACGGCGAAGAAGAGCCAGAAGAGGGTCGTGGACTTGATATGCGTCGCGGTTTTGTCACGCGTCGCGGTTTCGTCACGCGTCGCGGTCTTCTTGCGAGGCGTCAAATTCCACGAAGCCCAGAGCATACATCGTTATCCATGAAGTCAACGTCAATACGAACTTGAACGTGTGAATGAAGTGGAATATCCTCTTTATCGCGGCAATACACTTTGACTGTCCCAGCCCGATTTCATATTCCTAAAAAGCAAAATAAAATTACAGCGTATAATTATAAAAACTGGCGAACATCTGCTGTGTGCTCCGATATGAAGTCGGAGTCGATTGCCGTTTGAATGCCCACTCTGTCTTCTTCATTTGGCTGGAACTAAGAATCCAGGACAGTAAATAGATATCTCAAGTGTCTAAAATCAATCAACCAATTTATAAGGTGAAACATACGATTATGTAACACAAGTGGTAGATATATTAAATAAACAAACAATAATAAAACCGAGAACGGAGATGGGGATGTAAGGGAGTGAACAAAATGGAAGAATTTTATTTTTGTTTATAATTTTAAAGAAAAAAAAACGGAGATGTTAAAATAAGAGAAGGAATAAAATGGAAGAATTTTATTTATATTTATAATTTTAATGAAAAAGTACAGTGTGATTTAAAACGCGATCTTCTTCTCTAACGTTGGAAACGAAGCGAGTATCGATTGGCTCGTTAAAGTCCGAGCCTGACCTGACGATGACTTCAAAGTAGCCGTGGTCGCTACACCAGCTGGCCGGCTTGGACATTCTACTCTGGTTTTCCCGAGTGAGCATAATTGTACTGATTTCAAGCCTAAGCGCACCTTTTGTTTGAACCTTCGCCGCCTAAATTTGGTCGAGCAAAAATGTAATTAGGCTCGGAAGCCTCAAAATTAGGTCCAACTTTTGCCTGATTAGGCAAATGTCAAATGCTTTATCTGTTGGTAATAAATACGATTTTTGACCATTCAACGAACCATTTACAAGCATAGCAGATGAGCAACATGTCAAAATAGTGACGAAATTATCCTATTTCAATCCAAAGTAGCTCCAGTGCTAATCGAGCGACATTCTTTGTTGTAAAAAACGTTATTCTTTAAACTATTCACAGACGGGAAATTACTGGAATAGAAGGAAAAATATATGCTACCCATAAAACTCACAGAAAGTCACAGAAAAGAAATAGGAGAGGGAATATGACGGCTGACTTTCGTGGTGGCGACCTCACTCCATCTCATTCTGCGAGCCGCCGTTGTTTCTGCCTCCGCTTGCCTTGAACTTCGATCGTGCGTTGGTCCTGAAAATGATGCAATTCAGTAGACTTAGCGAATTTTTATGTTGTTTTATATAGAAAAAATGCACTGTTAAAAACATACGTGTAGTATGTGAAGTAATGGGACCACAGATCACAGACGGTGCTCTCGATCGCATTTTTCTTCTTCTCGTCGCCATCAGGGAAGGTGATAGAGGCCAAGAAAGCATCTGAAATCAAAATTTGCAATCAGATGTGAGGAGAGACTATAACAGAATCATACCTAAAAATAATTATGGCATAAAAAACACATACCGACACATGCATTGAGGATGGAAGACGGTATCGCGGTCTTCCCGTCATTCGGCTTCGCAGCAACAGTGTATCGGTGCCGGACTCGCATCGGGATGATCTTAAGTATGCACATTTGGCTAAAAATTTTGGTATAATGAAGAGTTATCGAACCTGCTCAATGGCATGACGAGAAACGTGCTTAACGACGTTTCGCAGGGAGTTGCTCACTGATGGGATTGAACCGAAGACCTCGATTATGTCGCTTTTCTCTAAGTGAAAGTAGATTTGAATAGGAACAGAATGGAATGAGTAAAATCGAACCTCCCGCAATAGGAGCGAACAAGAATGTTGGTGAACGAGGCAACGCTTGGGCTTCTCGTCTGTTGAACGTAACCTCCAGAGTTTCCTGAGGCGAACGAGATAGTCAGTTTTAACTAAACTTATTTGTCTGCATAACCTTGTCAACAGGACCCTTTCTATCCTTGAAAACTCGACGCTCAGTTGAAAGTTCCATCTAAGAATAAACTTTTTAATCTGTACGTGCTTTTTTTTTTCTGAAAAAGATTTCAGAACTGACGTATTGTACAGAATTCACTCATTACATTAAATAACCTTGTACAATCCCTGCCATTGCCCCTTCTTGTACTGTATGGAGCCAGTCAACTGGAGCGAAATGCATCTCGTGAACAGAGTGAGCGAAGGAATATTCGACGCCTACATGGAATCCGTCTGGACAATCCTTCGTCAGAGGACCGCACACTCGGGAAATTCGGGCTTATATAATAATTTATATAAATATTTAAACCTATTTAATGTACGACTTACACATAGTTCCCGGTGGATGCAGTTTCATTCTTGTCCCACTGTCATAGCAATAGAAGCAAGCAGCAGGGGACGAATGATGGCGCAAGCCAAACACCTTACGCCTGGCCTGACAATAAATAGCTCTAGATAAGTTATAAACAACAAAAATACTGGTCATATACCGGATCATCGTGCGCTCCCGTAACCACTTTAGCGTCGATTGGGATTCCTTTCCACTGCGCTACGCATTCCAACTCTCGCACAACATAGCGTAGCAGGCGGTCATGAACGGCAGTGGACGGTTCAGCTGCACCAAAGTATACTGCTGCGAGAAACACTGCACCTTCTCTAGCCCGATGCGCGTCATCCATGTCAATCGACATTAACCCCAGAGGCCAACACTTTAATCTGAATTCATGCTTAGTGATTAAAGCTCTGTGGTTACAGTGGAGCTGAATTTTTGGTATATCTAACCTAGAATGTCCTTTTAACCGTACGCCGTCCCAACTGGAAACGAAGCTCAATGGCTGCACTGGGCCCCCAGTAACTTTCACTCTGTTTTGAAAGAACGGCCACGCCAAAGGCGTGTCAAGGATAACGCCGGACGCTATTCTCTCATGCAGAGTGCGAATGTGTGCGTAGTGACCATTTAGTAGCCGGTTCACTAGCTCTGCTATGCTCGCCAGAACAACTGTGCTCTTTGAAGGGCCATCCGGGCAGGAACAACTACGAAATACATTACAATTCAACCCATAAGAAAACATCAATTGAAATACCTGTCAATATCACGAGCGCAGAGGGCGCAGAGGCTTAGACTATGCGCAAGATACGCCTTGTTGTTCAAGAATGCACGCATAAACCTTTCGTGTGGACTGAAGTGACCAGCGAAATAAAGGTCCAATCCTGTGCGAATAGCACAGTATCATCAACAAGCTTTGCGCACATTAAATAAAGTAACTTTAATTTACTTGAAAAAAACATAGAGTTAAACGCAAGTTTTCTTTACCACAATACTTCAAATTTAACGAAAAAAAAGTTACAAACCGGCCTGGCTGAATGCACTGTCAATTAAGTGTTGAAGCTGGCAAAGGACTAGGGAAGACATGGACGATAAACTGTCCCCGCAAACACCTACAAGATAACGGTTGGTTCAAAATACTAGCATTCACATTTAAAAAAAGATGAAATAAAAAAAGGAAAAAAAACAGGTCACTTTCATTGTCGAGAAAATAACAATGAAATAGAAAAAAATCATCTGACTTTCGTTATCCGCCCGAGCCTCCGTAATCAGCAAATCATCGACAAAGGTGTTCTCGCCCTCATCGCCACTCGATGTCTCCATGATATCCACGTCATTTTCTTCATCAGCTTCTTCCACTGAATCCGAGGCATTCCTTAGAGTAGCTTCTTCCACTCGGGCTTCTACTTCTCGCAAAGTCTTCCGTTTCTTGGTCTGGACGAACCTCCTTTCCATCTACAACAAACGTTATTTTAAAAAAAAACAAATCACACACACACACAAATCAAAAAGATATAACATTTCCAGCTTTCTTAGCCGCTTTCATTTTCATTTCCAACTCAAGGTGACTATTTCAATTTATCGCAACACCAAAAAATTACGGTAGTTGCACACCAAATATCATGATGCAAAAAACAGCCTAAATTAGGCTGACGTTTGCCTAATTAGGCTGCAAATTCGTCTCAAATCTAATTATGCTCACTCGGGAAAACCAGAGTAGAAAGAATATAGATTTCTATGAGCAAGTAGATGGAAGTTAATGAACTTTCCAGTGTTAGTGGTATGTTATTGGTTTCATTTATCCACTAATGAGCGAGGAAAAACATTAATAGTAAAAATCATCCAGATTGAACATTTTGGACGAAATAATTGATGTCTTTGATTTTCGGGTGGTACTTTTTATTGGATAAATGGTTTAATTGCATTAGAAATATCCTTGTGATACCTTTTAGATCTAATTGTGATTTAATATCACGTTGTTAGCATGCAAATTCAACAGCTAAATTAGCCATCTAAATGATTTCAAAAATTCTCTGCGAAAAAATCATAATTACTTTAGGCGTTGTAAATGATCGATTTTATCCTCCTATACCAATTGCATCTCAGACCGACTGACAACATAATTTTAAATCGTAATAAGACCCAAATGTATATATTTAAAAAGCATCCCTACGATGAATTGTAGGGAAGTTTTTTTATGTTAAACATCTATTCGATAAAAACTATCCAAACATCAAAATAAATTATTTTATCCAGCACTCCTAAATGTGCAATCCGCGTGATATAAAGTTATTGATTTTATTCTCCGCTCATTAGTGGATAAATGAAACAAAAAAATATACTATTAGTAGTCTGAATATATAAATAAGCGACCCTAAGAAATTCAATAGCTTTCATCAATTTAAGAAATCATGTACATATGTATGTATATACAATCTTAAAACCAAGCTTACAACAGCAATTTGGTAATTAATCGAACCAAACTAATAATGCATACATTAACATGAGTAATATGTTGAAATATAACGTTAAAAACAATGGAATAAGAGCAACAGGTAGCGCACTATCCAATGAACCGGCTGAAGGATTGAATGAATGATGCGCAGGGGAAGCGGAGCAAAGCAGAGACGGGTCGGGGCCGGCTGTGGTGAGGCCTGAAGACGGGGGAAAGACACAGCCCTAGAGAGAGAGAGAGACAAAAGGGAGAGAGAGAGAGAGAGAAAGAGCCTCTCTCTCTCTTTCTATCTCTCTTCTTACTTACTAAGCCTCTTCTCCCCACTGACCATTGACATCGCTCTCTCTCTCACTATCTTTCTTTCTCTGTCTCTTTCTCCCTGCCTACGAGGTCGCATTCGCTCTGGCACAATGCCTCACCACAGCCGGCATTCCCGCCTCTGCTCCTCTGCTCATCATTCATTCAATCCTTCAGCCAGTTCATTGGATCGAGCGCTAACTGTTTCTATTATTCCATACCAGGTTTTTTTATTTCGAGAATATTACACATCTGAATGGATGCATAATTATGTAGTTCTGGTCGAACAATTACCAAATTCATGATGTTGATATAATTTCTTCCTGAACATAAAATATCTTTTATGTCTGCTCATGAAACTCTATATTCTTTCTAGAATGTCCAATCCGACCAGCTGCAGTTGCAACGACAGGGATTTAAAAGTCATCGTCAGGCCAGGCTCGGATTTGAACGACCAAATCGATACTCGAATAGTATTAAACGTTAGAATATTTTTCTTTAAAATTATAAAAAAAATTATAATTTCGACGCTTGAGATATCAAGTTAATATCGCGCATTCGTTGTTTCAGCCAAATGAAGAAGACAGCGTTAGCCAGAGCAATCGACTCCGATTCAATATCAGAACTCACGGCAAATGTTCGCGCAAGCTTTTATATTTATACAGTAGCGCTCACGAGCCAGGGATAGGGCTCGAGAGACTTCGAGCGAATTATTATGGAAAAACTGCGAGAGAATTATTTTGGTATATTTTTATTTTATTATTAGGAACATGAAATCGCGTCGAGACAGTCGAAGAGGACTGTCGCGATAGAGAAGATACTAAACGTCATTCGGCCGTCGGCGCGCCGCAAGAAAACCGCGACGCGTGACAAGAACGCGACGCGTCCATTTTGGCGTGTCTCCGTATACTTGCTTCTGCATTCCTTATCGATTTTCCTGGCGATTGCCTTCTTTCGATTGACAGGTACGATTTATAAATACTAGAGTACAATTATTGGCTTGCTAATTAAATTGCCTATTTATTGCAATATTTATTATACAATATAATTTTTTCGTTAAACCGTTAATTCATTTAAATAGTTAGTAACCATATAAGTTTATTTGTCAGACTCCGACAAAGTCGTCACCGAGTCGCTACCACCTCCAGTCAGCCACGAAGGGAGCATCGTTCCGTCAGCAGAGGAGGAGGAGGCACTTCGGAAGCTCCGCCCCCACGCGGCTCTCACTTTTGACACCGCTAAACGTGACGCCGACGAGGAACTCACATTTCCGGTGATTTTGGAAGAATAATTTTTTTTTAGAAATTTTTTTTTACAATATTAATTGTTAATGAAAGAATATTCATTATGATGAAAAATAACAGCAATTTAAATGCCTCAGGCCAAAACCATGGTCACGGCTCCCGGTCTCCAGAATCTTTCTTTTCCTCAGGAGAAGCTGAAGCGCGTTCCGCTCCGTCCTGACCAGCTTCAGAAGATCTTCGAAGTGCGCGAGAAGGTTCGGCGCCCTGCTCCGCTTCTCTCTTTCTTGCTCCCTCCCTCTCTCTTTCTCTCTCTCTTTCGCTCTCTTTCCTCTTTTCTTCTTCCATCTCTTTCTTTCTTTCTTTTTCTACCTTCTCTCTCTCACTTCTCTCTCTCTCTCTCTCTTTCTCTCTCTCTCTCTTTATCTCCTGCTCAGTCTTTCCTCGTTCCAGCTCTTTCTTTCTCTCTCTTTCTCCTTCTACCTCCTCTCTCTCTCTCTTCTCTCACCAGATGGAGCGCGGTATCGAGCGCATGAGAAAGAGAACGCGAGAGTCACAGATTCTCGTTGACAGCATCTGCCTCATCGAATTCTTTATCTTCATCGTGACGTCATCCGCGGCTATCTTCTTCTCGGCGCCCCATCTTTTTGCATAGTTTCGCATTTTTGTATTTGAATTTTAGCGCGGTGTTTCGAATGAAAGAGAGAGAGGGAGAGAGAGAGGGAGAGGGAGAGAGAGAAGAGAGAGAGAGAGAGAGAGAGGAGATCGGTTAGCAAATGACGCTTTCCGCTTTCTTAGTAGTCAGATTTAATAAATGTTCCAGTTTTTGTTTTAATTTTTATCATTTTTTAATATTGTTATCACTGCTTATCTACTTGGCGGCTAACCTCTGCTGTTCCACAAGCACCCACCCTTCAGTTTGCAAGAAATAAAGCAGTCTTTTATTCCCCTTTAAAAAATATTAAAAGCTTCCACGATTCATGGTAAAGCATGAAAATCTGGGAAGCTTATACTGCTCCTCAATTACTTTTGCGCTCATTTTTTTTACATCTTTCAACATATTCTTACTGTCTTACTCGCCACTATGACATTTTGTCACCCGAAAGAATGAACACCAAAATGAATACCAAAAACTCTTCGCTTCTCAACTATTATTTCATATGCACTTATTTTTATATCCTCAATCGTTGTTATTTAAATGTTTTGAAAAGAATTCCTCCCTAGTCTTACAGGTCGACCACGCGCGTCTAACCAATAATTTTAACGAATATTTTCGTAATCTGACCATGAGATGAGAGGTTGGCCGCCGGTCACTTCCTGCTGACTTCTCACGTGCAGAGATTTAGACAAAGAAGATTTAAACTTAGCGCCAAAGCTCTCTTGGTCCTGACAAGAGTAGATTAGAATGTCTGCAAGATGTAGACAGCCAGAGAAAAGGCACCAAAGAGACGGCAAGGACAGCCTCCAGAGTCTCGAGCAGAATTTAATTTCGTTCTATATTTTATTTAACATATTTATAATTAATGCAAATCGATCTATAGGGGCGAGATTATATGTGAAGAGGTGGTTTACGTTTATTTTATCGCTTTGGAAGACTTTGGGAACATCAATCAAGTTGGCACTAAACAACTCACTAACACAAGGAAATGGAATGAGCATTGAAGAAATCCACCCAGGTGAGGGCTAACTAGTTTACTAGGTCTCGAACAATTGTTTAGGTCTCAAACCATTAACTAGGTCGCAGCCACCCTGGGGCAATCTTCTATAAGCCCTACTTGTTCGATATTCGACAATAGTGTTCATTTTTCTTCATATTCGCTTTTATGCCTTTGAATAAAAGAAGCAACAGCTCAATAAGTTAGCATTGTTGACATCACGCACACATAAATGCTCGTCGTAGTCAAGTTTTGTTTATTAGCACAAATTCTTTCAAGCAATTAATCAAAGTTAAAGAATACCATGATGGATACGGTATCCAAAGTAAAGTTTCAGGAAAATATATATTGAAACAAAATGGCGGCAATATTGAAATTCGAAAGAAAAAGGTGGTAAATATCGAATTCAAAAAAATGGTGCGGAACTATGCAAAGAGATGGGATGCCGAGATTAAGATGGCCATGGATGATGTCAGAATGAAGAGAAAGAAGGAGAGGATCCAGGCGCTGTAGACGACACGCTGCGACTCTTGCACTTTCTTTATCGTGTGCTCCATTTCACGGTCCATCTGGAGAAGGGAAGGGAGAGGGAGGAAAGCAGAGAAGTGAGAGCGAGAGAGAAAGGAAGAGATAGAGCGAGAAAGGGGAGAATACTAGAAGAAAGAGAGTGAGAAAAGGGCGAGTTAAAGTGGGGGAGAGAAAGAGAAAGAAAAGTGCGAGAGGGAGAGAGAAGTGAGAGAAGGATTCAGAGAGAGAGAGAGAGAGAGAGAGAGAGAGAGAGACAAAGAGAGAGAGAGAGAGAGAAAGAGAGAGAGAGAGAGAGAGAGAGAGAGAGAGAGAAAGAAAGAGATAAGCGGAACAAGGCGCCGAACCTCCTCGCGCAAATCGAAGATCTTCTGAAGCTGGTCAAGCCGAAGCGGAACGCGCTTCAGTTTCGGCTTCTCCTGAAGAGAAGAAAGATTCTTGTCTGGAGACCGGGAGCTGTAACCGTTATAATTGCTGTTTTTTTTTTAAAATCAGAATAATGATATATATTTAATTTCTTCCGAAATCCACGAAAAAAATGTTGCTTAAAATATTTTCTAAAAATATATATATTTTTTGAAATCCACGTACCGGAAATGAGAGGTCCACGTCGGCTGCGCGTTCAGCTCTGTGTTTTTCCATGTCAAAAGTGAGAGCCGCGTGGGGGCGGAGCTTCCGAAGTGCCTCCTCCTCCTCTGCCGACGGAACGATGCTCTCTTCGTGGCTGACTGGAAGAGGCAGCGATTGGGTGACGACTTTGTCGAAGACTGACAAAATAAACTTAAATAATTACTACCTAATATATTAATAAACCGTTTAAGAGAGCCAATCTGAGAGACTCGAGCAGGGACATGTCGGGAACAAAATTATTTTTTGATTTTCTTTTTCTTCTAAAGGCTTAAGAGGCATCCTAAAAAGACCTCAAAAACATTTTTTCCAAAAATTATTTTCTTCAGTTTACCCTGGATATGCACCGAAAACCCGAAAAAACTCAAATGATCATAACTTTGTTCGTTGTTGAGATATATTAATTTTGAACCGTTTATTCAATTCCAAATTGAAAGGCGCACAAAACTCGTGTTAATCACTTTTTAAAAATATTTCATTAAATGCCTCATTTTGGCATTTTAATATTTCGAGTGGTGCGTTTGGGGCATAAAATCCCCCCCATGTTAAAAAACTGAAGGCACCATGTGAAAGAGCGACCTTTTTTACCCCTATTTAAATGCCTTTTACTAAAAAACTCCGATACACCTGTTTCAATATTTTGACATGAAGCGCGCGAGTCGGTCAAAATTTCACATTTTCGGCCGCCGAGGCACCGTGCAAGCGCATTCATTGATCCATAACTGCGCTCAATTTCAATATTACAAAATCGTAAATATATCATCTAAAAGCTCTCACGGAGATCTTCAAATGTTACATACATACTTTTATTGAAAACTTTCAATTTATATGGGAAATTTCGTTCTGTACAACTAGAAGGCTTAAAAAACTACTTTAAAAACATTTTCGCCTGTCGAAACATACATCATAAGAAAGAGAATAAAATTTGCTACAAGATGAACCCTTTCAATGGAATTCCATGCATACGATCTTTTGTTATAAGCCATAAGAGTAGGATAGCAAGGCCTTATGGAAAAACTTTAGAAAAAAGGATTGGAATATTCTAATTCGAATAACCTAAAATGTGAATTCTTGGGCAAAATGACAGTGACGCTACTGGCACTACTTTTATGACTTATAACAAAGGATCATACGCATGGAATTTTATTTAAAGAGTTCATCTTGTACCAAATTTTATCCTCTTACTTATGATGTATGTTTGGATATGCGGAAATGTTTTTGAAGTAGTTTTTTAAGCCTTCTAATTATACAGAACGAAATTTCCCATATAAAACGAAACTTTTCAATAAACGTTTATATGCAGCATTTGAAGATCTCCGTAAGAGCTCTTAGATGATATGCTAACGATTTTGTAATATTTACATTGAGCGCAGTTATGGATCGATGAATGCGCTTGCACGATGCCTCGGCGGCCGAAAAATGCGCCATTTTGACCGACTCGCGCGCTTCATGTCAAAATATTGAAACAGGTGTATCGGAGTTTTTTAGTAAAAGGCATTTAAATAGGGGTAAAAAAGGTCGCTCTTTCACGTGGTGCCTTCAGTTTTTTAACATGGGGGGGTTTTTATGCCCCAAACGCACCACTCGAAATATTAAAATGCCAAAATGAGGCATTTAATGAAATATTTTTACAAAGTGATTAACACGAGTTTTGTGCGCCTTTCAATTTGGAATTGAATAAACGGTTCAAAATTAATATATCTCAACAACGAACAAAGTTATGATCATTTGAGTTTTTTCGGGTTTTCGGTGCATATCCAGGGTAAACTGAAGAAAATAATTTTTGGAAAAAATGTTTTTGAGGTCTTTTTAGGATACCTCATAAGCCTTTCGAAGGAAAAGAAAATCAAAAAATAATTTTGTTCCCGATATACCTTACATAGAGCCCTGGTCGAATCTCTCAGATTGGCTCTCTTAAAACAGAAAAAATGTGTATAGTATAATAAGTAGTGCAATAAATATGCAACTTTGTTAGCTAGCTAATAATTAAACAAAACTATTTGTATAAAGCGTACCTGAGAATCGAAAGAAGGCAATTGTCATGGAAAGCGGAAAGGATAGCAGAAGCAAGTAGACGAGTACGGTGGAGACATGTCGCCAGAATTGACTCATCGCAGTCTTGTAATGAGTCGAGGAGGTCATGTCACGCGTTGCAGTATGGAACTAAAAATGTACGATGTTAACAAGACATCTTAAAGGAGGTCTCCGGCGTATACATGATGTTTCGTGTTTTTTTTTTCCGAAGCCCACTGTCCTGAGAAAATTAACATCCGTTTAGTAAAAACATGCTTTATGTAAGTTAAAACGCTGGAGACAGCTTTTAAGTGGCTGTCTCCAGCGTTTTATCTTACATAAAGTTTGTTTTGTTTATAATTATAAAGAAAAAAAATATTCAGAATAAAAGCGATCTTCCAGTCTGACGTTGGAAACGAAGCGAGTATCGACTGGCTCGTTCAAACCTGAGCCTGGCCTGACGATAACCTCCAAGAAGCTGTCGTCGCTGCTGCCGCTTGTCGGGTTGGACATTCTAGAAAGAATATAGATGCCAGATAAGGTATCCAAAGTAAAGTGGCTTGAAAATGTCGTTGGGTACAAAATGGAGTCAACAATTGAAATTCGAAGAAAACAAATTGCGACAAGAATCAAGTTGACAAAATGGTACGAAACCGTGCAATGAGTTGGGCGGCTAAGGATGACATCACGATGACGAGAAAGACGTAGAGGAAGAACATGTGTTCGATGAGAGCCAGCGACCCTTGCAGTTCCTTTCTCCACCATCTGAAGTTGGCGAGGAAAAGATTGGTGGTTGGGAGATGGTGCGAAGAGAAGTGAGATATATGAGATAGAAAGAGAGAGAGAGAGAGAGAGAGAGAGAGAGAGAGAGAGAAAAAGAGAAAGAGAAAGAGAGAGAAAGAGAAAGAGAAAGAGAGAAATATAAAGAAAGATATCTTTGCGTTTCTCTGTAGTACACGAACGGCACATTTTTTTCTTGCATACATCAGTGCTGTCAGATTGAAATATTAATTTCATATACGATAAATAAATATGTATGCAGAGCGAGGGAGAGAAAAAGAGCAGAACAGAGGGAAGGAAATAGACAGAAAGAGAGAGAGAGAGAGCGCGCAAAATAAGTGTGTAAGCGAGAGAGAAATGAGAGAGGGAGAGAGATGAGAAAGAAAGAGAGAGGTGGATCAAGGCGCCCAATCTCCTCGTGCACCTCGAACACGTGCATTTTCTCAAGCTGATTAGGCAGCAGCTTCGGCTGTTCCTGAATAGAAGAAAGATCCGGGCGTCGTGACTGTGGTTTTAGTCCGCGACATGTATGCACATAAATTGCTGTTAGTTTTCATCAGAATTTATGTATATCCCATATTGAGCATTAAATTTTTTATATTATTTTCCTAAAAACAATTCTTGTAAACTCCACGTATGGGAAATGAGAGGTCCACGTCGTCGACGCGTTCAGCGTTGCGTGTTTCCGTGTCTGAAGTGAGAGCCGCGTGGGGGCGGAGCTTCCGAAGTGCCTCCTCCTCCTCTGCCGACGGAACGATGCTCTCTTCGTGGCTGACTGGAGGAGGCAGCGACTGGGCGACGAATTTGTCGGAGTCGAAAAATAAACTAACACAAATGACTACTAACTAATTAAATGAGTGAACAATTTTATAAAGAAATAATGTGTACAATGTAATAAATAGTGCATAAATATGCAAATTAGTTAGCAAGCTTATATCTTAACTATTGCATTTATATAAATCATACCTGTCGCCCGAAAGAAGGCAATTGGTATGGAACGCGGTACGGACAGCAGGAGCAAGTAGAAGAGCACAGCGGAATAGAAAAGCGCGGCGGGAAGTCGCCATAATTGACGCGTCGTGGTCTTTTTGCGAGGCATCAAATTCCACGAATCCCAGAGTTGCGAAGAATGCACCGTTAGCCATGAAGTCAACGTGAGAACGAAGTGGAGTATCTTCTTTATCGAGAGAATCCATTTCGACTGTCCCGGAGCGATTTCATGTTTCTAAAATAAAATGTAAATATAAATAAAATAAATAGAAAAAAAGCGTATAAATATAAAAGTATCTGCCGTGTGCACCGATGTGGAATCGGAGTCGTCGTTGATATTCCGACGCTGTCAAATTTATGTGGCTGGAACGAAGAATGCACGATAGTAATTAGATATCTTAAGTGTCGAAATGAATCAATCAGTTTATGAGGTGGAAAATGCAGTTATCTTAAATACGTGGTAAAAATTATTAAAAAAAGAAACAATAATAAGACTGAAAACGGCGAGATAGGAACATAAGAGATGATGGATAAAAAGGACGACTTATATTTCTTGTTAATAATTTTATATAAAAAAGTATTTATGATCTTCTTGTGTCCACGTTTGAAACGATTGTAGCTGAAAGGGTCCGGATCTTCGTCTACTTTCTCTTGATGCTAACGTCTGATTGGGCTATCATTCTCTCGACGAGCCATATCTTTGAATAAGTTGTAATCTTTTGTCCTCGCCAGAAAAGGATAGATTACAAGGTTTTCTCGCTCTCACCAAACTGGCCTCTCACACAAGCGCCAGATATCGTACGGCGAGACGCTCTCGACAGCAACCTCTTGCTGTATCTCTCACGAGTCCTCCGGGACTCTTTATCTCTCTCACCTCACTCTCTCACTGGCCGTACTCCTTTCTTATCCTTCTTAGTTATCCTCACTCCTCTTCCGATCACCGCCGGAATCTGAAAGGAGGGGGGCAGAGGGAACGACGACCGGCCGCAGAGATCCGAGAGTCTTGAGATGAGATGCGGGAACACAGAGAAGAACACGTAGAACCGAACAGAACATGTTTATTCCGGATAGGAGGGGGTTTATAAAGGAATGGAAGATGTAGTCCTTGCGGACAATGGGATGTACTCTGGGAAGGATGATGCAGGTGTAATTATTCCTAATTTCCCTTTTATCCAAAAGTCACGTATTCTACTTATTTACACATAACTCCACAACAGAATAGTTTTTTTAAACTTGAATTTTACCGCTATTTTCTTCGAATTTCAATTTTTGCCGCCATTTTGTTCCCAAACAGATCATCGCCACTTTTCGTTGGATACCGTATCTATCAGCGTATTCCTCTACTCTGAACAATTACGAGATGGAATTTGTGGTAATTAACAGAACCTTGACTACGACGCAAGTTCCTGTGTGTGAGATCAACCACGCTGGCCGGCTTTATAAGCTATTGCATCTTTTATTCAAAGGCGTAAAAGATGAACATATAGAAAAATGAAGAAATAGGCGAATAATGAACGACTACTGTTCATAGAAGAAGGCACGAAAGTGAATGTACGACTAAAAGTATCTAGTAGCATTATGTTCCTTATTCGAAAATTAAACATTGAACAACTGTTTTCTTACTACTTCGTCTTCTATCTATTCTTTAAATTAAAAAAAAACCGAATAGTATTGTTTTTTGTGCCGCGGATAAACCAGACTATCACGAGAACACAATCATTACAACGAAATGAAGAGATGGACATATGTATGTACATATCTACATATATACAATGCTGATTCATAGACTCCCTCAAAGAAATTTCTGTAAAGGAGGGCGATCATCGAATAATTATGTGAGAATTCGTGCTATTTTTCGCAGTGGGTTTTGTGCGACCAGCGAAAAAGGACACGAGAATGGCATTGCCAATTTCCATTGTGAACGCGAAGCGGCATTCATTCTTTTGCAGCGATAGTCCTCCTTTAAAGAAAAGAAGAGAATCGTACTACGATTGATGAGAACATCTCTCGATGTATCAGTTTTTTTCTGATTTCTCCGAGATGTACATATATCAGTGGGCGAAGAGGTTCTTGGCAATGCCCCCCCTCCCCCCTCCGGGCAAGATGACTCTCTCTCTCTCTCTCTCTCTCTCTCTCTCTCTCTCTCTCTGGCACATCACATTAAAAGGGCGCTCGGCTTTTGACGCTGAAATCGTCTTAATTGGTGGAAAAATATATGCTGAAACGATGCGACAAATCTCCCGCGCAATTGTTGAGACGAATACAAGTATACTATAGTGAGGCAATTGAATATTATATATTTATTCGCAAAAATGATATTATGAAGTGCGACAACATTACAATGGCATAGATATGCACGTTTCCTTATCTTTTTGCATAAAAAAAATATTGAGCAACATTTCTCGGACGTGGATAATGTATGTAGGTAGACGATAAATGCGCGTTCTTATTGTTAATTTCGATCTCATATGACTCTGCCACATATGTGCATATGTGCATACATACATATGTACATATATGTGTAGTCACTGGCATCTATTTAGAAAAAAATATTTTAAATATGTTTTATTCAAAATAGCACAAAGATAACTCACATGTGGATGTGTTTAGCTAGAATAGTGCGATTGTGAATTGTGCAGCAAGAAACAAGAAGAAACATTTTTTTTTCTTCCTTTTTCTATATCTTTATAGACACGTTGTATCCGGTTGAGGCAAGCTATAATTTTCAAGGAAAAGACAAAGACAACGTGAGATAATTATGTTCCATGGAAAATTCGCGCACTCACTTCTTTTCCCTAGACTATGGCAATTCAATTTTTGCATCAAACACTACTCTACTCTTCAACAGACATTATGCTGTTTCTCATGGTTCATTAACTGCTAGGAATGGCAGCTTCATTTCTAAATTCTGAATAAAATCGTATTTTGATAAATGTTGTTCTCGGCTTTTTTTTATAGATATTTCTATTCACGGACGCATTTAAAATGAATCGTGGTTTTCCTAAAATAAATGCCCAAGTAAATGCCGTTACCTTACATTTAGACCATTCACTTGTAAGGCCAATCGCAAAAAAAACTTTATGAAAAATATTTTACATGTTCAATTTTTTCCTTTTTTTCAGAAATTCGATAAGTATGCTTAAACACTTTTATTTCTACGTGCTCCTCTCCATTTATGTACTAGGTAAGTATACACTTCGTTTTCTCTTACTCTCTGAATAATCTAACGCTTTGAAGGAGCAATAAATCAATCTATCAACATGTTTATACTTCACAAAATGCCGTCGGGCAACTATGTTTTCCTCAAGGTTGATTTATACATAAGACATAATATTTTAAATCGCTTTTAAAATTCTTCAGAAAATGAATAATATCAATTATATGTAAAATAAGAGTGCTTTAGAATAAAAATAAAAATATTTCACTTCGTATCAGGCGACAGTGGTCATCGATATTATATACATATTAAACAATCTCGTCCTATTATGTCACTACATAGCTACCGGTTCATCAACAAATTCTATAGCTTTCACTTTTTGCCGCACGATTGGACAATGGATGCGTATGAACAGGTCAAATAACGAATTTACTCGATTATTTGTTTGATAATGAAGATTGACGCAAATAGACACACTCCCCAGCTCTCCCTCTCCTCTCTCTCTCTCTCTCTCTCTCTCTCTCTCTCTCGCTATCGCTCTCTCCCTCTCCTCTCTCACTCTCCCTCTCCTCTCTCTCTTTCTCTCCTCTCTCTCTCTCTCTCTCTCTCTCTCTCTCTCTTTTTCTCTTTCTCATTTCAGTGCGTATCTAATAATTGCCACGAGCATAGAGCGATGCATCGCAGTATATCGACCGGTTTTCTTCAAGACTATAGGTTTTTTTCGGAGAAGAAAAGAAATATTTATGATGAAAGTTCTCCCACGCCTTTGTATTGCCTATAATTTTTTGATCGTTGCTGAGAATGAGTGTGAAGTGTATAACAGATGAGAAAACGGGACGAGACGGCATAGAGATATTCATATGTTTAAAGGAGGACGATCACCAAAAATTTTTTAATGCAGGTAAGAAATTGCCGCGTCTGCCCTATTTCGCAGGTCGCACAAAGCCGCTGAGTGAAAATAGCACGCACGAATGAGAGCGAGAAAAGCAGCGGCAATTTGTGAAATATCACATATTTTTTCGGTGATCGCCCTCCTTAAAGCAAACAAAGTTGTAAACAACGGGTATTACTCCAATTTACCAGCTAACAAACATCGCCTCATCGCCATTGGAGCCATCGTCGGTGTCCTCTTCTTGCTTGTTTGCCCGCTAGCCATCGCTACCTTCGTAATAGACAAAATCCACGAAAATAGCAAAGAGTAAGTGCAATATTTATTTATTTTTTATTCTGTAGGTATCTGAATTTTTTTTAAACGTTTTTCGATCATAATTCATCATTCATATTTAGATGTCGGAATGGACGTTCAGACTAAACAGATTGTAAAAAAAAATTGTTTTAATTTAATTAAACAAGATATTTTACTACAATGAAAACAAGCAGTAAATCGCAGGAGTCAATTTTTTTTTACTTTTTAGCGAAAACCACAAGCCAAACTTCATGAGAGATGCATTCGACATTGCTATTCTCCAGGTCGTCGCTTATAATTACCGTACTTTAATTATCAGTCTATTCCTGGACGAGGACCCGGAAATTTCCGGCCGGGCCGGGCCGAGACTTTGGGCTGGCCCAAACATTTTTGGCCCATTTACACCTCTGATGAGGAGACATGACCAAACTTGTAGAAGAATCTAGGAAGTGTGTGGCGTATTGGAGAGAATGCGGAATGGTGGCATCTTACATGTACGTACATATGTATTGTATTATAAAAGAGGAATAGTGTATGAAAAAATGCCAAACATTAAAGGAGCGCAGCAAAACTTAACTTTATCTACATACATACATATTTGAATTTTCCTAACTATCGTAGTCACGTCTCTCTAAAACACACGCTCTCTCGCATTTGTCTCATGGTCAGGCAAAAGGGCGCGAATTTAAAAGTGAATATTTTAATCTCTTTTAAGATGTACTCGATCTGCCTCTCGCAAGTCTTCATTTTCTTCCTCACAATCGTACTCGTCTACAAACTTCTCCGACTACGGTACGCATGCATATAATATCTTTTTTAAAGTGATATCTTCCCCTTTCTGAGTGAGCAACTTTTCACTTACATATTTAACAAGTACGAACATGAACCTAGCAAAAATGTAAGATTATGTAGGTTCGGAAATTGCTGCATAAGTTTTACATTCCTTTCTCAAAAGGTGCTCAAATGCAATGGGCGTCCAATGGCGTTCGTCCATTTTGATTCTTGCTTCAACGCTCATTTATTTCACGTGTCGCTCACCGGAAGTGGTTGGTTCGATATTTCAATTTGTTTTTCGCATTCACCAATTTTTAGGACATACAGTATTGGAAAGTTTTCACAAAAAAATAAATAGTTTGAAACAGCAATTGTTTCAGCGCAAACCTGACACAATATTGTTTGATATATGAAACAATTTTTCATTGTTTGATATATCCAACAATATTGTTTCAGTTGCGCCCCGAAACAATGTATGTCTCAAAAAAAATTTTGTTGGTAGAATTGAGTTTCCCATATTGCTCATGTAATTGGACGTTGTATATCAGCTTGACAACTTGCTGTTCTCGATATTCGGCGTATTCGAACAGTTTCCTCGCTCGCCCTTCTTCATGATGTTTCGAGAAACTACCCCTACTATACCGTTTGATATATATTTTTTTCAATTGTTTAATTCATCTAAATATGTTTAAACACACAGACGCAAAATACTTCACCACTTTCCCTCTTCAGGTACATAATCGATTTGTAACTTCACCACTTTCCCTCTTCAGGTACATAATCGATTTGTACTTTTACGCGTTTTTCTCGATCGAGTTTCGACAAACCTTTCTTAGATGTCTCTGCAGATGCTGAGAAAGTTTCGCGAAGAGCTCGTTAGGCTCCGCCCACACGTCCATTTAGTTAAGAAAGCGGAAGAAGATTCATACATACATATATCCATCATATTTGTATTACTTCTATTTCTTGTCCTCGATGGAGACCGCGGTCAAGAGAAAAGAAGTTGCAGTAAAGTTAATGTGTGTTAAAGTTATTGTAGAAAAGTCGCCCGAATTAACTGAAAGAAAACGTTTTCTAGGTACACACATACATATATTCCCAAGCGTGGCCCTCTTGGCACGCCGTGCGAAGAAGGAAAAAAAAAGGGCTACCAGGGACAATGTGACGTCGTATTTTTGGAGCAAAACTGTTATACGTAGCAGCTGGCTGGAGCTATTAGATTCCAGTGTAGAGTGTCTCGCACAACGTTTCTGAAAAGGAAAAGTGAAGCCGCCTGCAAAAAATAACAGCAGTACCATTTATATGTGTACATACATACTTTTAACATTACGCTTTTCTCCGACTTATAATCAACAGAGCTCCACGAAAATCGACTTCATTATTCAAGGAGTCTTTTCAAAACGGCAATTGAGTCGTACACTGTAACCACTGTAGCCTGGGACTCAAAGAATATTTATCTGCAAATTGAGAAACTTTTACTCGTATAAACAATTGCGCGGGAAATTTCTCAAGCTATTTGATACATTTTTCCCACAGCCAACAATAATTTGCATTACTAGGGTAAGGCTATTTCAGCGTCAACAGCCGAGTGCCTTTTTAATGTGCCAGACAGAGAGAGTCTTCCTCTTTTGCCCGGAAGGGGGGCGTTGCCATGAACCACACCGTATAAAGGCTGAGTTCGCCCTCTCATCATCATACATTTTTCTCGTAGAAATCAGAATACGACAAATCTTCATGATCTTCTTATCAATCGTGTTCATTCTCTTCTTTTCTTTAAAGGAGGATCACTGTAATTAATGCATCTTCGATTTGTCGCGGTCACCCTTGCTACTACAGATGTATGTATATATGTCAGTCTCATCTGCCATTTTGCCGGTCGCAAAATTTCGCTGCGTGAAAATTGCCTGCGGTTCTGAGAGTGCAAAGTCTGCTGTAATTTGGAATCGCGCATGATTTTTCGGTGATCGTCCTCCTTTAAGGAAATGTCGACTGCAATCTCTTTGACTATCGTTCCTTATCTCCAACTTATAAGCGAGAATACAAAATCAGCATTGCATTTTTACATACATCTCTTCATTTCGTTGTTACTACATACATCGTTCTTGTGAAAAGATTACCATTAGTCGGGTTAGTGTTTAATACGGAGATACTACGCCAATAAACAATAACGAAATGGAAGATGCTTCCAAGAAGTCAGTTGTGACGCGACTTTATTTGTATTCAAGCAAGGAAATAAAGCTTTTATGTATGTCACTGTAAGTAATTATTTTTCGTACAGTTAAGGCGGACCATGACCGTACCAGCGTGATCCGTATTTTGAAATTGAAGATTAACTAAAATACGAAATATAATCGATTTGAATAAATTAAGTTATTTTTTTTCTTATTGTGGCGCGTTGATAGAGGTTTAGTTGTTGTTATTATTGAAAATAAATCGACGAACATGGTCTGGGTCATGCGGCCAGGTTCACCTTGGTGAACAAGCAGCATGAGTGGGTGAATTTTAGAAGTCTAGAGATAAATTTCGAAATTATCAGTTTACAAAACATCAATCATAAAGCTGTTCATGCGAGGCATAGTTTTCAGCTCTAAAAGTTTTCACAAATGCCAGATTAGTTCTCTGCCGTTGACTTTCTCTGCATCTTCGTGAAAACTTGATTGCCTACCAGACCAGAACTTTTTGAGCACAAAACAACCATGACGATACTAATTTTACTAGTTTGAATCTGTCATTTGGCGATATAAGACAGCAAAATAAACAAACTATGGTCTACTGATATTGCTTGTTTACCCTATGACATCATAGTCTTGGCGATGGAGTTCTCACGTGAATTCGCAAAGTCTTCATTTCCTAATTCGAATGATCTTCCTCGATGCTAATTTGAAGGATGTTACCCGGCCAAGGGAGTCTAACCGAAATAGAAATACCAGAATACATACGTCTTTTAGCATAAGCTGTAATATCTGGGAAGTGCATTAAGATGCGCTCTTTTATAGCCTGGCTGATGTTGCTTCTCTCGTCGTCTGCCGTCTCCTCTCTCGCCGTGCTCTCTCTGCTCCTTCTCTTTGAAGTGGAGAGTCAGAGAGAGGCGAGGATGAGTGACGTCGCAAACCTCAAGGAACTCTGCCCGCGGGCCGACGAACAGACCGAGCTTCAAATAGTAAGAGGGGATTATGGAGGGGATCTGTTGGATCTAGACATTCTAAGCGCTCGAACAAATCGCCTTCGGAACTGAATTGAATTGAGATTTGAATTTACAAAGAACTGTCCTGATTTCAACAAAGGATTACTGTAGGAAAGAATGTATAGAAAGTGTATCTGCAACGATCCATGAAATCACATAAAGTGAGCGTGATAAAAAAGAATTTCTTTTAGAATATTAAATCTTATTAAAATGTCAGAGGTGAATAAAAGAAAGTAATATTTTCATCACAGCAACTTCGCGAGATCTCGATCTGCAAGCGTCGCTATTTCAACGAATGGACCGCTCTCCACAATGCAGTCATACGTTTTCACGGAGCGGAAATGTCTCAGGGGACGGATAGCAGAGCGGTAAGCTCTCATTAGTTGCTTCATTGTTTCTCCGTAATCACTTGGACTTGCTTGCAAATCTATCTTACTTTAAGTCTCAAATAATTCTTGAAGAGACTGCTACGCTATCTTCTGAACAATCCGCCGACCTTTTTCACGTCTCCGCCCTCTTCGATGGACAGCCGAGAGGTCAAAGTTGCGATGGCGATAGAAGATCTCAATCGGATTTGTGATGGAGTGCGGATTGTGCTGGACGCCCTCGACTGGATGGTTCATCTTCCATTCAAGAGGGCCTCGCGCTCGCTCCCCCGCGCGCCCTGAACTACCGTAATCCATTGCATCATGCATTCACTTTCAAAGCGTTGCGAGACCAAAATAGTTGGGGAGAATATTTCATTGTCATCTTAAAGCGTTCTGTATTCCGATAATATCAACTAAAACTTTTTTAATCCCAAACAAGTTTTTAATAATATTTAGAGGATCATTTTCATTTTAGATTTTACGTTTTCCTTTTTACATACGAGTCCAAGCATAAACGCTTCCACTTCAACATTTTGATTTTCTATTCCGACGTGTGAAATTGAATACACTGCTGAAAAGCGAACCGAGAATAATGCAAAGGAGCAGATTTTTTTTGCGAAAACACGCTACCAGACATTCTTTTATCCTCATTTTTGGACACTGGAAAAACTTTCTTCCACTACATGGTACTTTTTCCTTTAATTTTGGTTTTATATATATATAACGACACTTTTTTTTGTTCATAATCATATAAGGAGAATACCGCATTTATTATTTTTCAAATTCCATTTTACTTCCCAGCTCCGCATATGTCGTGCATGATGACTTTAATATGCCGGGCGTTGTTGAATAATAAAATGAGATTTGAAGAAAAATAGACTTAAAATTCAAATTCAAAAAAATGGGGCGAAACTATGCAAAGAGATTGTAAGTCGAGAGGAAGATAGCGATGGATGACGTCAAGATGAAGAGAAGAAAGGCGAAGATCCAGACTCTGTTGACGAAAATCTCCGACTCTTGAATTATCTTCCTCGTGCGCTCGATAATGCGGTCCATCTGGAGAAGGGGAGAGAAAGGGAGGAGAGATCATGCGAAGAGCAATGAGAGAGATGAGGTACATAGAAAGTGAAGGAGAGAGAAAGAGAGAGAGAGAGAGAGAGAGAGAAAGACAGAAATAGAGAAGCGGAGTAAATAACCTCCTCGTGCACCTCGAAGAAGGGCATCTTCTCAAGCTGGTCAGGCCGAGGCGGGACGCGCTTCAGCTTCAGCTTCTCCTGAAGAGAAGAAATATTCGAGTCTGGTTTTGGTTCGAGACATTTAAATTGTTGTTATTTTTCATCATAACGAATATTCTTTCATTAACATTTAATATTTAAAAAAAATTTTCTAAGAAAATAGTTCTTCCAAAATCACCGGAAGTGTGAGGTCCTCGTCGTAGACGCGTTCAGCGCTGCGTGTTGCCGTTTCAAAAGTGAGAGCCGCGTGGGGGCGGAGCTTCCGAAGTGCCTCCTCCTCCTCTGCCGACGGAACGATGCTCTCTTCGTGGCTGACTGCGGGACCGGAGCAGGACGAAAGCAGAAGCAAGTAGAAGAGCACGGTCCAGTTCAAGACGACGGCGGAGACTCGCCAAAATTGAATCGTAGCGATCTTGTCATTCGTCGCGGTTTTGTCATGCGTCGCGGTTTTGTCACGCGTCGCGGTCTTCTTGCGACGCGTCAAATTCCACGAATCCAAGAGTTGCGAAGCATGCGTCGTAAGCCATGAAGTCACCAACAGTACGAACTCGATCGTAAGAATGAAGTGGAGTATCTTCTTTATCGCGACAATCCACTTCGACTGTCCCGGAGCGATTTCATGTTCCTAAAATTAAATATAAACATACCAAAAATTAATAGGGAGTTGTAGTAATCGGAGGCTCACTCGAAGCTCGACTCCATTTGACTGCGGCAAAAAATTTCGTATCAATATTTTATTTAAACAAAAAAAACGGACGAATTTTCTTTTGTTTATAATTTTCAAGAAGAAAAGTATATTCTGATTTAAACAGCGATCTTTTTATCTGACGTTGAAAACGAATCGAGTATCGATTGGGTCGTTCAACTCCGAGCTTGGCCTGACGATGTCGCTATCGTTGCTTCTTGGGTTGAGCATGCTAGAAAAATATATAGATATCAATAAGCAAACATAAAAAGAAATTATATATTCTATTTATTTATTTATACATATTTAAAATTTTATATATTAAAATAGTTATTGCAATGAGCACAGTATTGAATGACCGATTTTACCCTGCTGAACCTTGTGCATCTCAGGCCGAGTTAATGAATCTCGAACTGAATGCAGGCAGCATGTAAAATCAAAGGAATAAATCACAATTGGACCACAAAGTTATCGCTGGAATGTTCTACAATGCAACTTTAAAAGAAATCTCAATTAAAACTACCTGAAGATCAAAGAAATTAATCATTTTGTCCAGCACGCAGAAATGTGCAACACGGGTGAATTGAGTTTTGATTTTTTCCCGCTAAATAGTCTATCAATGAAACCAATAATCAAAGAAAAAGAAAAATTGCTACTACTTTTCATTTTTTTCTATAAGTTCACATTTATGCATTTGAAAAAAAGATGCAATATCTTATAAAGCCATCGTAGTGTTTGACATTCTTTCTCGCAATTGTACGGAGTCAACGAATACCCTGGTACATACATACATACATGGATAGATACGGTATCTAAACTAAAGTGGCGGGAAAATGTGTTTGGGAACAAAATGGCGGCAAATTTGACATCCGAATAATAATAGCGGATAAGTAAAAGTAAAAAAAATGTTGAGAAACCGTTTATAGAGCTGGGTAGCCCAGAAGAAACGGACAGTCGAACACGACACGACGAGGAGAGAGAAGCCGAGGAAGAGGATGGCGAATCTCTGACGTTGCCACTCTTGCAGTGCCTCTCTTCTCATGCGCTCGATGACGCGGTCCATCTTGAAATGGAAAGGAAAGAGGGTGAGAGATCGAGCAAAGAGAAGTGTGTGTGAGAGAGAGGAGATAGAAAGAGAAAGAGAGAGAGAAAGAAATAGATATGTATGTATGTATGGTGAGCGGGAGAGGGGAGAAGAGAAGATGAAAGGGAGCGAAAGAGAGAGAAAAAGAGAGAGAGAGTAAGAGAGACACAGAAAGAAAGAAAGAAATGGAAAAGCGGACCTCCTCGTGCACATCGAAGACGGTCATCTTCTCAAGTTGGTCAGGCAGATGTAGGACGCGCTTCAGCTTCTCCTAAAGAGAAGAAAGATTCGTGTCTGCAGAGCGTGCGCCGTGACCGTGGTTTTGGTCCGAGACATTTAAATTGCTGTTATTTTTCATCATAATGAATATTCTTTCATTAACATTTAATATTTAAAAAAAAATTTTCTTAAAAAAATAATGCTTCCAAAATCACCGGAAATGTTAGCTCCTCGTCAGCCGTGTCAAAAGTAAGAGCCGCGTGGGGGCGGAGCTTCCGAAGTGCCTCGTCCTCCTCTTCCGACGGAACGATGCTCTCTTCGTGGCTAGCTGGAGGAGGCAGCGACTGGGTGACGAATTTGTCGATGTCTGACAAATAAAATTAAATGATTACTAACTAATTAAATGAGTGAACAGTTCAATAAAGAAATAATGCAATTTAGTTATCTAGCTAATAATTAAACAATACTATTTACATAAATCGAATATGCCAATCGACAGAGGGCAATCGTCATGGAAAGCGGTACGAAAAACAAAAGCAAGTAGAAGAGCACCGTGGAGACGCGTCGCCAGTTTTGACTCATTGTGATCTTGTCACGCGTCGCGGTCTTTACACGCTCCGCGGTCTTCTTGCTGCGCGCCAACGGCCTAATGAAGTGGAGTATCTTCTCTATCGCGCCAATCCACTTCGACTGTCCCGGTGCGTTTTCATTGTCCTAAAAATATAAAATAAATAGAAAATAAAAGTACTGCAAATAGAAACATCTGCCGGGTGCTCCGATGTGGAATCGGAGTCGATTGCCGTATGAAGACTGTCTTCTTCGTGTGGCTGAAACAAAGAATGCGCGATTTTAACAACGAATCTTAAAAATAGGAATACGAACCCAATTAATACGGTGGAACATACAGTAATGTAAAACATGTGGTAAAAATTGTTAAATAAAGAAACAAGAGTAAAACTGAATAAGGAGAAAGCGAATTAAAAGATGATGAATAAAGGGACGATTTTTTTTATTTTAAAGAAAAATGTAAATTTTGATTTAAGAAAGGAATCTTCTTGTCTGACGTTCGAAACGAAGCGAGCATCGCATGGCTCGTTCGAATCCTTGCCTGGCCTGACCATGACTTCAAAGTAGCCTTGGTCGTCACTACAACTTGTCGAGGTGGACATTCTAGAAAACAAAATAAATTTTTATATGTAAGCATAAAGATATCATATTTGCATATATGCATTCTCAACATCAAGATTGCCACTTCGATTTGAAAATTAATCGAACCGGACCAATTACGCATCCACTAGCATGAGTAATATGTCGAAATATTATAGAAAAAAAACTGGTATGGATAAGCAGAGCCGGTAAATCGCCCACAATTTTTCCGGGCCCTAGAATTTGGGCCCGGTCCGGCCCGTAGGTCCGTTTGAGTGCGCTTTTCAAAAATTCGGGAAAATAGTCCGACGAGCTATAGAGTATTTTGAAATTCAGAATTTTTCATGCTCATGCTGTTAACATTAATTTTAATGTACATATAGAAGAAATCAATGTTTTAAGGGGAAAAATGAACAAATGAAGAAAGTTTTGCGCACTTAATAATGCCACCAGTCGTCCTGACTGGACGGCATCTGTGCTTATCGGGTCCATAGGGGCCTGTGTGGCCCGTTTCTTTTGGGGCCGGCCCTGCCAAATAAAAGTTGGGACTGCCAGCTGTGGTGGGACGTTTTGCCACAGAGAAATCGACCTCGTATATTGGAGAAGAGTGAGCATGTAAGAGAAAGAGTGTCCAGACAATGAGAGATGGCATAGAGAGCAGTGGAGGAGAAGAGGCGAATCGTTATTGCAAAGAGCTCGAGGGGAGAAGAGATATTGAAGCTGGAAGAGAGAGAGAGAGAGAGGCTTTGTTTCTCTGTCTCCTTCTCTTCTCGTGGCTTCTCTTTTGCTGTCTTTTTCTTTTCTTATATCTCTTTCCTTCCTTCTCTGCTTCTCCAAATCTCTCCCATTCTTTCTCGCTCTCTCTCCCCTTTCTCTGCCTGCTATATCATGCCCATCTGTTCAACGGTTCTATCCACTCTCTCTCTTTCGCTCTCTCTCGCTCTCGCTCTCTCTCTCTCTCTCTCTCTTTCTCTCGCTCTCTGTTTCCCTTGCTCCCAGTCTTTCTACCTCACCAAATCTTCACCACAGCCGGCATTCCTGACCCCCCTCCGCTCTGCTACGCTTCCTCTGCGCACCATTCAGCCAATCCTTCAGCCGGATAATGGGATCGAGCGCTTACTGTTTCTCTTATTCCTTACCAGCCTTTTGCTGTAATATTTCAATACATTTCTTATGTATGTTAATGAATGCATAGTATAAGTACTAGTTAGTTCGGTTCGATTAAGTACTACATTGCAGTAGAAAGCCTTGCTATTGAGAATGTACTTATAATTTTTTTTATGTTTGCTCACAAAAATTTAAATATTCTTTCTAGGATGACCGAGCCGACTAGCGACGACGGCGACTTAAAAGTCATCGTCAGGCCTGGTGGCTCCGACTTGAACGAGCCAGTCAATACTCGGCTCGTTTCGAAGGTTAGAATATATTTTTTCTTTGCAATTAATTAGAAAAAACAAATAAATGTCAACATTCGTCGTTCCAGCCAAACGAAGAAGACAGCGTCGTCAGCCTTCATACGGCAATCGACTCCGATTCCACATCGGAACGGGCGGCAGAAGTTCGTACATAAACATTTATATTTAGAAGCTTTTTAATTTTATTCATTTTGGTATATTTCTATTTTATTTTTAGGAAAATGAAAACGCGCCGGGACATTCGAATGGGACTGTCGCGATAGAGAAGATACTCTACTTCATTGGGCCATCGGCGCGCCGCAAGAAGACCGTGACGCGTGAGAAAACCGCGACGCGTCACTTGTTGCCTATCCCTGAAGTGCTCATCAACTTTCTTCTGCTTTCCTTATCGCTTATCCTGGCGATTGCCTTCTTTCAGACGACATGTACGATTATTTAATAGTATACTTTAAATATTAATAAGCTAATTAAAGTGAACATCTATTTATTATACAATATACATATTTTCTTTATTAAACAGTTTATTCATTAAATTAGTTAGTATTCATTTAAGGATACATTTCAGTCTTCGACAAATTCGTCACCCAGTCGCTGCCTCCTCCAGTCAGCCACGAAGAGAGCATCGTTCCGTCGGCAGAGGAGGAGGAGGCACTTCGGAAACTCCGCCCCCACGCGGCTCTCAATTCAGACCCGGCAACACGCAGCGCTGAACGCGCAGCCGATGAGGAGGTGACGTTTCCGTTACGTGGACTTCGGAAGAATTTTTTTTTTAATAATTTAACGGAAAACTTTTTTTAATCTTTGAAGAATTTTTAATGACTAAAAAAAATTAAATGTTAATGAAAGAATATTCAATTTGATAAAAAATAATAACAGCAATGTATACGTCGCGTAACAAAACCACGATCACTGCGCCCGATTTCCAGACAGGGTTCTTTTTTTTCTCTTTTAGGAGAAGCTGAAGCTGAAGCGCGTTCCGCTTCGGCCTGATGACGAGCTTCAGAAGATTGTCGAAGTGCGCGAGGAGGTTTGGCGCCTTGCTCCGCTTCTCTCTTTCTTTCTTTCTCTCTCTCTCTCTCTCTCTCTCTCTCTTTCTCTTTCATTCTCTCTCTATTTCGCTCTCTTTCTTCTTCGCTTTTTCACTCTTTCGCTCTAACTTTCTTTCTCTCATATTCTCTCTCTACCTTTTCTCTTTCTCACTTCTCTTTGAACGTTCTCTCCTCCTTTCCATCCCTCTCTCCAGATGGACCTCGGTATCGATGAGAAAGACACTGCAAGGATCGCGGATTATCGTTGAAAGCATTTTCCCCATCGCCTTCTTTCTCTTTATCGTGACGTCATCGGCGGCCATCTTCTACTCGGCGCCCTATCTCTTTGCATAGATTCGCAACGGCGGCAAAAATCTGAATTGTTTTTCGAATTCCGATTTTTGCCGCCATTTTCCCGATACTTTACTTTGGATACCGTATCTATCAGCGTATTGTTTGACTCTGAACAATTGGGAGAAAGAATGTGTGATAAAGCAAAAACGTGACTACATTGAAGATAACGCCAATAATGGGAGAAATGGAGCAGAAACAATCGATCATGCAAAAATAGCGTTGCATCGTCCTTTGAGAAATCTTGTTGTAAATATATAGCTGATTATTAAAGAAGCCAAATCTCACTCTTGAATTCACGCTATTTTGCTTGACACAATGGCGAGAGAGCATGTGATTAAGAGAGACGCGACAACTGTTGGGAAAACGGAAAGAAATCAAGCAAAATGGTCTTTTTTTAATAATTCACGTTCTCTATTTGAGCTTATATGCTATGTAATATACATATATTCACAAATGAGTTATTTCGTTGCGAATAAAGATAAGAAATTGATGAACCTTCTCACTATACTTGCACTTCGCAAAGTCCTCCTTCAAATCGATAAGCAAGAAAGTACGTAAAAAGTACTCTACGACCTTAAAAATTGCATTCTTAAACGAGCAAAAGAAATCGTGCCAACGGGGTGTTGAACCTGTGACCGAAAAATACTGGCCAGAAGCGCAACCTACTGCGCCATCCGGTCTTGTTTTTTTGGTTGGAACAGTTGTTAACGCGGGCACCTTATTGATGAATGTGATTTTCACGCATCTTTAAATGGGAATAAAAAGATTTCTAGAGGGATTCGGGTCCTAATTTTTTCATTTCGGACCATCCAATGTGATGGTCCGAAATGAAAAAATACGCAAAATATCAGAATTTTTGGAATTTAGGGTTTCTGACCATTCCCTGGTTAAAATATTCTAATAATATTAGCTTTTATTGTTTTTTTTCTTATTTAAATGCATTTAACATCTGATACAATCGAATAATTATATGACTTATATTTTCTTAACAAGTTACGAAAAAATTTGTGATAACAAATATCTATCGTAAAATATTTTGTCAATATTTCTTCAATTTATGAAAATTATAATTAATTAGCAGGCCGAGAGCGTCGCGCCTCCAATAAGTGAACTTAGGGTCTCTATGGAGGCCCGGTATTCATAATGGCCTGATGGTGCTAAGCTTATCGCGTTCGGTTCATCCGAGAAATAGCCGGTTTTTTTTCCGAGAGACTACTGCGCATAATAGGGGAGAAGGGGGAGGGGGACAGGAAGCGACGGAGAGAAAGAAAGGAACAAGAGACAGGCTAGGGCTACCATGCCTCACGATCATGTCAGCAAAATCTATACTTAAAAAATATATATCTTTAATATTTTTTCGTATTTTCGTTCACCATAAAAAATTGCTTTCTGACAATAACATAAAACTTCTTAATAAAGTGAACTAAATAATAGCAATTTTATTGATTCCCACCCAAATGCTTACAATTAGATCCTGATGGCATTTACAAAAAAAAAAATTCCCTCAAGGCATCCAAGGAGGAGAAACAACTACTATTCTTGATCCGCTAGAGAAACTTTTTCATTGATTACCTGTGGAAAGGCCAATGGATAATATAAGGACATATTGTTTGTTTTAATAATAAAAAAACTGGCGCATAATTCGAATAATTATTCCCACAAAGCGCATTATACAGTAATTGCTCTTCAAAGTAGTTCCTAATGTCTTAGCAAAATCGGCAAAAGGGTATTCAAAATTCGCTTCAACGAACAAAATTGGAATATTCTACTCTCCAATCTTTGCCTCATTTCCACACAAAATACCCTATCGCCCAAGCAACCTTCTCCTGCTGCTCCTCCTCCTGCTGCTCCTCCTCCTGCTCCACCTCCTCCTCCTGCTCCTCCTGCTGCTCCTTCTTTTGTTGCTGCTGCTGTTGCTGCAGAGAGAGAGAGAGAGAGAGAGAGAGAGAGAGAGAGGGAGAGAGAGAGAAAGAGAGAGAGAGAGAAAGAGAGAGAAAGAGAGAGAGAGAGAGAAAGATAGAGAAAGAGAAAGAGAAAGAGAGAGAGAGAGAGAGAGAGAGAGAGAAATACCTCGATTTTGGAGTAGATCGCGTGCCACCGTGCGAGAAGCTCGGACTGATGAGAGGCGGCCGAGCCGGTGTGCCACGGCTTCTGGCTGCCGATGAAGTGGACGATCTTGACGTTGGTACCGACTCTGGAAGAGAGAGGAGAGAAATAGTGGGGCATAAAAGGAGAGAGGTGAGAGAGAAAGAGGCGTCGGGTGAAGTAGAGGAAGGGATGAAGAAAGTGTAGGCAGATTGAGAGATGAAGAAGGGAGAATGTGAGAAAGAGAGAGTAGAGTACTACTCAGTAGAGAGCGACGGTGGGTGAAGAGAAGAGAGAGAGAGAGAGATAGCAGGAGAGAGAGAGAGAGAGAGAGAGATAGCAGGAGAGAGAGATAGCAGGAGAGATAGAGACAGAGAGAGCGCGAGAGAGAGAGAGAGAGAGAGAGAGAGATACCTCTTGTAAGCTGCCGGGTAGGAGTAGAAGAGCCCGGAGGTCATGTTGTGGATGAAGGACAGACGGAAGGAGGCGGGTCGCAAGAACCAATCGGCAAAGAAGGCGTTCAGGAGGCCCTGGTCGCCGCCGTCGTACGAGCCGTGGCGTCGCGCGAAGGAGTCGAGGCGGTCGGAAAATGGGAGTGAGACTTATTAAAGGGTCCGGAAAATGAGAGAGACTTATTAAAGGGGCCGGAAAAAAGCGGCCGTGAAATGGAATGGTACATTTTATTTTATTTTTAAGTATCATTTAAATATATACTGTATCCTTTTTTGTTCACAATAATAATAAAAAAATAAGTAAACATTAAAAAATTAAATACGCACCGTATGTGTCGAAAGAGGGCGTGAAGACGAAGACGCCCGAGTTGAAAAAGTCGGGCCAGCCAATGTCGGCGACCGCTGAGATCTCGTCATGCTCGAAGAGCTCGTCCGCGTTTTGGAGCACCTGAAAGGGAGAGAGAGAGAGAGTGAGAGAGAGTGAGAAAGAGAGTGGGAGAGAGAGAGAGACGGAGAGAGTGAGAGAGGGGAGTGAGAGAGGGGGGGAGAGAGTGGAGAGAGAGAGTGGAGGGAGACAGAGATAGAGAGCAAGAAATTAAACTTTCTTAACTTTTTTGTTATCGTAATTTTGTTAATCTTATTTGAATACTTCTTACAATTTTTGACAATAACTATTGTTATTATGATGATTCCAAAATCACGAACCAGCGTGTCCGCATCGAGGAATACGGCCTTAGTGTACTTCACGAGTCGCCAGCACTGCAGCTTGGTGAAGGTGACGCCGAGGTCGGGACGGCCAATCAGCGCGAGATTCTCCTGGAATGAGAAGTGGAGAATGATGAAATAGAATGATGAAATGTCCAAGCTGCATCACATGTCTAACACATCTCTCTACATTTTAATTTTTTATATTGCCTGAAATCTACCTGGTATTTCTAATCGTTTTCCGAAGGATTTCTACCAGCTCTAACTGTAACGCATCCTTTCAGGGGCTTGCACACTATTTTCCAGGAGGATCAAATAGGAGATAAAGAGATTTGCGGAGGGTTTGGGGCAGGGTGTAGTGGAGCGCCAGAACCGAGGTCGAGACCGGGATCGGGCTGGGGGGTCAGAGCAGAGGTCCGAACCGGGTGGTTTAGGGTCCGAAAATAGTTCGAGAACGGAAGAGGGGATAGGTCGGGATCGAGAACGAGTGGTATAGGGTCTAGTACCAGTCGGGGTCGGGGGGGGGGGGGGGGGACTCACCGCATCATTCGAGTCGAGCACGTCCACTGTCGTGACGGCGTTAGCGACCGCCCCAAAGCTGGTCGCGCAAGTCTTGCGAAACCTGTGCAGAGAGAATAAAGTAGTAAACTTGTTGATTTATTATTATTATTAATTTCCCGCGAGAATCTCTATCCATATCTCACTCACTCACTCTCGCTTTCTACTCTCTCTCACTCACTCATTCCTCTTCCTCTCTCTCTCAATCTCATTCTCTCTCTCTCTCTCTCTCTCTCTCTCTCTCTCTCTCTCCCTCTCTCTTTCCTCACTCGTGACGAGGACGTGGATCTGGCGTGTGGTGCGCGCGTCGAGGAGAGAGTGCGCGAGCACGAGTGCGCCCTGGGCGTAGCCATCGTTCGTGGCAAGGGTGACCCAGGCCTCAGTCATGATGGAGGGAGGCTGCAAGGAGAGAGAGAGAGAGAGAGA
>CALZFC010000265.1:595000-597500 GCA_945643635.1 Allodiplogaster sudhausi | reverse complement strand
GATAAGAGAGAGACAGAGAATAAGAAAGAGAGGGAGAGAGGGAGATGAAGAGGAGATGGGAGAGAGAGAGAGGGGGGAAGGAGAGAGAGCGAGACGGAGGGATAGAAATAGAGCTAACGTTCCTCCTACGTTCTGCAAGACTGCAAAAACTTCAAAAATACATCATTCAATGACTGGAGCGCAGCAGAGATCTGGAGAACAGTCTTGATAGAAAATTCGCGAAAGCAAATAAGCCGCGCTAATCATTCACGATTTTGGTTTAGCATGTACAAATCCGAGATGTCAAATATTAGGAAATTATTCTTTCAATAATGTCCATGGCAACCAACAAAGGAGTCAAGAGTTGATAGAGTCGAAGAATGCTATTGAAAGTAGTATTGATCTTGGGAGGCGAATGTGTGATGCTAGTTTGGGAAACAAAATGAGGGTATGGATGGCCCCAAAAGGGCCACACGGAATTCACAACCTCGAGGAGTGTGTGTATGCCCTGAACTAGCGGGAAGGCTTGGAGGCATCGAGTGAGAAAGGAATTAATTAATCAACTAATTAAATCTATTCATTTTAGTCACCCTTAATATTGGAGCATAATTTACAAATTTTATTATAAATGAATAATAATGATAAAAAGCATATAAATGACTTCTGAAAGCAAGCAGTCTTACCTTGCGAGAATGAATCTCCGGCCGCTTCGCTGCGTTTCTCTGCTTTTCCTAAAGTAACTATTGATAAGGGATACCTTAAAAAAAAAAAAAAAATATATATATAATATTCACGGGTAAGCAGAGAGAGAGAGAGAGAGGGAGAGAGAGAAACTGAGAGTTAAAGTGTGAGAAAGTGAGACAATGAGAGACTGAGGGAGAACCAAAGCTGCCATGATGGTTGCGAGTGCAGGGAACATGCAGGAGAGATCAATAACAGTGATCCTATATCGGCTCAAGCTAGAACGGCAGAGGCGATAAGAACATACCATGATACGAAGGAAACCATAACAGAGCATGCCGGCCACGATAGAATTGATGAGAACTCCGATGGCCACGAGGACGAACTGAAAGGGATATCTAAACACCCTTCTTTTCGCTCTTTTTTCTCGTTTTCCTCTTGCTCTATCTCCTCTCTCTTTCAGCATAACCCCCTTCAGAGATGGAAACTAGCCAAACTTTTTTTTAATATGCCAGATTCCCATAAGTTCGTCTTTAAAAAAAATTTCTGTTTGATTTAATGTTCACAAAGCATTCATTTATTGCATTGAAAAGCGGAATACGACTTCTATTCTGTACGCATGACAAATACGAATTCGGATGGCCAAGAGCAGTGCTGAAATAGTGCCTGCCACTGGACTCGTGCCGGGGGTTACAAGCAGTCAAATTGCTAAGGCGGGGGGTTACAAAGTGAAATACTGTTTTAAAAAATAGTTCCTTGCCGTCGGCCCGGGGTGCTGCAACGCTGTCATTAGTCAGAGCTATTTCAGCACTGGCCAAGAGCATGATCGCTCGAAAAACGGTCTCAGAGCCGGGCCCAAGGTTGGGTTGGGCCCGGCTCTAGAGGGCCTTAGAAATTTGGGCCGGCAGGCCCATCCCTCTTCCCCTGCTTCTCTTTCCCACTGCAGTCCAATCAACTTGCCGGTTCAAAAGTACAATTAATATTGAAATAAATGAAAACGAGCTCCACAGTAGTCGGCTCAACCTGCATGTTTACGTGGTCGGCGTCCACTGACTTCACTAAGCACAGGAACTCACCCGCCAGAGATACGACACCGATGAAGAAGAGGCTGGCGTCCAACTCAAATGGATATATATATATGGCCCATCTCAGCATCCCACTTCTTCCCTTTCCCACTGCCGTCCAATCACACTGGCCCGCAAAAGTACTCGTACGCTGCATTCACCCCAGGCTCTTATGGTAGCGCTATTTACATAACATCTTCCTCTACTACAACTAAGCAATATCAATGTCCCTAATTTCTAATTCTAATTTACCTACCCAAACACTCTGCCCTCTCTTCAACATTTCGGTTGTTGATGTCTGTGGGCTTGCGGCGTGAAATGTTCCCCAAGTGTTGTCGCATTTTATTAAAGTTGATATAAATAATTTAAAAAAATATCGAACCTTAAGATCCACCCGCTTCCTCTCCACACACTTGAACAGAACTGCGGAAATTGAGAAGATGACGAAGCAACCGACATATCCCGCCAAGATTTGAAATTCCATCCTGAAAAATATACATAAACAAAGTACTGGCACGTTCCTAGTAGTTCACTCCTTCAAACATGTGGAATTCACTTGTGCATAAAAAAGAAACGATACAATCAATGCTTGCTTGGACTATTACTTGATATTTGCCGATTTGCGCATAATAAAAATCCATTTCTCTCAAGCACGGTAAGGTACAGGTACCGTAATCTCTTGGAAAGGCAAAATCGATCAAAACGAACACATATTCGATTTTCTCGCATCAAGTAACAGACTGGGGCAAGTTTCAGCAACACAATTTTGGAAAAAT
>CALZFC010000265.1:502500-590000 GCA_945643635.1 Allodiplogaster sudhausi | reverse complement strand
GAACGAATCGACGAGAGAGAAAGAGAGAAAGAGAGAAGAGAGAGAAAGAGAGAAAAGAGAGAGAGAGAGAGAGAGAGAGAGAGAGAGAGAGAGAGAGAGAAAGGATAAGCAACGACTAATTGCTGACTTAATTTAAAAAAAATCTAATTAAATAATTAATTAAGCAACGACTAATTAAACTGACTTAATAAAAAATTTTAATTAAATAATTAATTAAGCAACGACTAATTAAAATGACTTAATTAAAAAATCTAATTAAATAATTAATTAAGCAACGACTAATTAAACTGACTTAATAAAAAATTCTAATTAAATAATTAATTAAGCAACGACTAATTAAACTGACTTAATTAAAAAATTCTAATTAAATAATTAATTAAGCAACGACTAATCAGGCTTACTTAATTTTAAAAAATCTAATTAAATAATTAATTAAGCAACGACTAATTAGACTGACTTAATTAAAAAATCTAATTAAATAATTAATTAAGCAACGACTAATTAGACTGACTAAATTAAAAATAAATTAATTTAATAATTAATTAAGCAACGACTAATTAAACTGACTTGACCGCTTTGAAGTTGGTCTCTTTAACTGCCGCTTGCGCCTTTTCATAGAAGAGAGGCCAGTTCTTGTTGACTGGAAGGAACGCACTGCTCATCTCAAGCATCCCCGCCATCGTGGCCGGGTGCGGAAAGCTGAGAGGAATCAAGAATTAGGGAAGACAAAAAATCGCTTTTGAATTCGCGCCATTTTGCCGGACCGGAGGGCGAGAGAGAGAGAGCACGTATTTTAGAGAAAAGCGACTACAAAAGTCAGAAACAAAAATAATTTTTATTGAATTTAACTTGTCAGATGATTTAAATCATCTAATAAGTTAAATTAAATAAAAACTAATGAAAGATATATTATGGTTGAGTATCGTGGACCTTTAAGGGAACCCTGAATAAAAGACACTTTTTCTCTAATACATAACTACAGCGCAGGAAGACTATCACTGACTGCTCGTAGTAGCATTTGAGTAGTTTCTGGTAGATCTCCAGAGTACACTTCACGTCATTAGCGCAGTAGCTCATCAAGTCCTGAAATGGAATTTCAAGCGCGCAAACATTTTAAGTGAATCAGATTCTTTTTCTTTAGAGATCCTAGTGATATTTAGTAGCTATTATTATTAAAGGCTGATTTTGTATTTTTGAGTGAAGATGTGGTATATAAGAAAGAAGTTATGGCAAAATGATTTTACTGGAAGCGGAATTTCTTTTAGTTTCAAAAAAGTAACTACCTGAAACTTTGCTTGGATGTTCTCAATGGGCTCATCCACGAACACTCGCTGCCCGGTCTTGTCCATATCTTTATAGTTCTTTCCCTGAAGAAGGAAAATTGGTATAAGCCAATATGTATGTTTTTTCATTGTCTAACAAACACAAAGAATACAATTAAAACTTTCTTAAATTATTAGTTAAATTCAATAAAAATGAATTAAATTAAATGATAAAAATACAAGTGACATTGAAAAGAAATCGATGAACTGCTGCCAGTGAATTCGGCGTAACTCTGCTTTTCCACTCATCTCGCCAACTCTCCTTCTCCTGAAAAAAATATGAATAAATTCCAAGACATAGTGAGAGAAAAAGAGAAGGAGAGAGAGACAGAGATAGAGATAGAGTGAGAGAGAGACGGAAAGAGATAGAGATAATTTAAAAAAAAAAACCAAATCGAAAAACCCACCGCAAACTCGGACAGATCATTGCTGTTGTAGACCTTGTCGTGGTGATCGGCCATGCCGTACATCGGAAGAGACATCGCTGCCGTGTCCCAGAAGCGAAGTGAGGAGCCCTGAGGAAATTATTATTATGGATCCGGATTTCCGTAAATTCTGTGCTTAATGGTAAGGATACGGTGCCTACTATTTAGCCATGTTCTAGACCAACCTTTAAAATTAAGGATAAATATCAATATTTTTAAATTCGAGTAAACAGTAAAATGAAATTTTATGCAGGCAAACAGTTTTAGAACAACGTATCATTCAACAATTGATCTACCACAACTGGTCTACGCTAGATTTTTTTTTAAATAATAATTGTTTTATTGAAAATTAATAAAGGAAAACTTCTAGGTAGAAAAAGTACGTGAATTTTTCAATTGAAGCTAAGGAATTATATAAGAAATTATTAATGTTTATTCGCGAAAAAATTAGTTAATGCTAACCTTCAAATCGTATGGCTCTGCTGATCTCACTCGGTCATAGCCGATATAGTGGCCGATCGCGAGGCGAACTTCCTTATCACCGTGACTACCGTATCCCTTGTTCGTGCTACCGTATCCTTCTCCGTAGCTGGTACTGTAGCCGCCACCAAGTGGAATCAAGTGTTTTTGACGAGCAACTTTCGGCGGCAAGATATCCTCGTTCACCAAACTTCCACTGCACCAGGAGTACCTGAGAAGAGTGAATACAAGGAAAACAAAAATAACTATGCTCTCAAAAGGGAAAAAAAAACGTGTAAGGCGATGACTAAAGAATTCGGATTTTTCTCCTGTATAGGCGAAAAAGTTTATTTCGGAATTTATAACATTCCACTGTTTCCATTTCTATAGGAAAAACAAAATATAAAATCACTAATTTGACTATTTTTTCTATCATCAGGAAAGGCAAGATTGGTATATTCCAAATTCCTAAATAAAATTTTGTTCGGAAGAAAGCAAAATATTCTAAATGACAACGTCTTGTGTGTATTATGAAATCAAGATAAGCTAATTCCTTTTACTACTTATATTCTTTATAAATCATTAAACTTCAAAAAATTTCTCGCCAATTAAGGATTCAAATTTTCCATACAAACCATGACTTATCAGTAAGTGCGACCGCTCAGGGAAGAAAAGGGTCCATGGCTCGGAAAAGTAGGATGGGGTAAACCAAAATGGGCTCGAAAATCAGGATGGGGTAATTAAAAAAAATTTTCTTCTAAAAATAAGCATATCCAAACAAACCGCCGCTCAGATAATAGGTTCAGGGTAAAAAAGAGGGGTCAGGGGAAAAAATTCTGTAAAAATGACGTTATTTATTCAAAATCTCCTTTTAATGGTCTCGTGTTAAGTACTTTATCTCTTCAGGTTATAAGAGTGGGGTAAATTTGGCCGGTCAAAACCGGTCAAAAAACCAAAGTGGGTCCATGCATTACATGGACCCTTTCCTTCCCTGCATCAGAATGGAGGAAACAACAAGAAAAGGAAGAGAAATTAACAATAATTAGTGCGACTTATTATCTTTATCACACTTGTCAATCTTCTCAAGCAGGAAATCAAAATGTAGTATTTACGCTTTCATTTTTCGGAACCTATTATGTATTTATCTACATCGATTTTTTTCTCTTCGTTTTATTTATATTTATTTACATTATTGACTTATCCCTGGACAAACCTTCTCCTCTGCAGTATCATCAAATCCGTAGCGAGTCCAGCCTTCGGTGTATGCCCAGCTGGAAGGCCTGAAAAAGCGTAGGAGAATACTTAGAATAACAGCTTCTTATAACTGCTACCACGACGAAACGAAGAAAGCAATAAGGCAGATTCGGTAGAAAAAAAAGGCTGGAATAACAATACCGTATAATTCTAGTGCTACAGTAACCTTTCTGGGAGCTTTGACAAATCCCATGCCGCCGCCGCGTCCAGCAGCTGCTTGAATGACGCAATCTGGTCTGCTGCGATCTCGTGGAAATGCTCCTGGACAGAGAATGTTTAGAAGGCAGCATCCTCCTTCACTATGTAAGCAAATATGTCGGTAAATTTATTTTGTTAATGTATAAAATGCATAAGATATTATAAACAAAATTATCCAAATAATATAGAATTACAGCTGAATAGAAAATTCTTCTGATACAATGAACAAGGAATGAAAAATTAGAATATGCCAAAGAATGAAAAATTAGAATATACCAAGGAATGAGAAATTAGAATATACCTGAAGATTAGCTCCCCTTAGCTTTGACAGGCGCAGTTTCTCGAGTCTCTCATCAGTGGCCGACTCGGCCGGGGGCTCCGTGCCGAAGAGATGGTGATGCAGGGCAGCGGGCACAGTGTCGATCCGCTTGGGTGTGAACTGGAGAAGGAGGAGAGGGAATGGTGAGAGAGAGAGAGACAGAGAAAGAAGTAAAAGAGAGAGAGAGAGAGAGAGAAGAGACAGACAGACAGAGAGAGAAAGAGAGAGAGAGACAGAGACATAGCGAGAGTGAGAGAGAGAGCACGCAGCATACCGTCTGCTGCTTGGCGCTGATAGCTTGGCCCGTTACGGCCGACTGTACCGAAGAAGAAGACGATGCCCTCTGCATCAGCCTGAGCAGCGCCTCTCGCGGTATTCGTCTCATCCGACATAAAAGGGAAGAGAGAGTATTAGAGAGGAATAGAAGAGAGAGAGAGAGAGAGAGAGAAAGAGAGAGCGCAGCATACCATCTGCTGCTTGGCCCGTTACGGTCGGCTGTACCGAAGAAGAAGACGATGCCCTCTGCATCAGCCTGAGCAGCGCCTCCATCGCCCAGAGAAAAGGATCTCTGACAACGCCGTTAGTACTGCAACAGGAGAAAGTCATTCGAGATGAGACAAATACGAGATAGAGAAAGAGAGAGAGAGAGAGAGAGAGAGAGAGAGAGAGAGCAGATAGGTCCATGAACGAGAGAGAATCTGACGCGAGAGAGATTATAGTTATATACGAATAATATGCATTAGAAAGGGATACTAAAGGCTATTAACATCAAATAAATATTCTTTTTTTCCTCATTAAAAAAACAAACGGCATTGACTGACCCTCTTGCAGTCCTTTTGGACAGATGCCAAGTGGCCCGAGTCGTCTCTGCTATTCTCTCCCGCATTGGAGGCAGGAGGGTCCAGTCGTTCGAGCCGGCCAGGCCATTCTGGAAGATCCACGTCAGCTCTGCGTGCATCTTGATTATGACGTCATGATTCTGGAAGGAGAGAGAGAGAGAGAGAGAGAGAGAGAGAGAGAGAGAGAGAGAGGGAGAGAAATAGAGAGAGGGGGGGGGGGAGAGAGAGAGAGAAGAGAAAACGACGAACCTTCTTGTCAAGGGCGAAGCAGTACCAATTCTCCGATGCATACGAGACAGCGAGCTGCTCTTCCAGAAAGTCGTAGTCCTGGAGATTTGTATTTTATGCAACTCTCACAAAACATTATGACATTAATGATAGTAGAAAATATATAAATAGTCTGACTACCGTATACGCCCTTTTGTCGGGCACACTAAAAATCACTCAAAGACTATAGAATACTCTTTCATCTAAAATACGGTCCTGGAACCCCATCCCCCCCCCTCCACTCACCTGGAAGACTGTCTTGGCGAATGCGCTCGGAGAGCCCGGTGTCTGCGTTGCGTGGCGGGAGAGCGCGCGAGCGGACTGCGTCGCAGAGTTGACAATCGACCAGGAAAAAAAACTTACTTAGGTTTGAATTCCCGCCATTATTCTGGGCGTAGGCGTAACATTTAACATCATGTCCATTGACATGTGGCACGGTAATAATTTTATGCGCATGCATACAGTGTCCTTTCATTGTGTTGCCTTGAACCCAAAGGCATACTGTTTTAAAATATTCTATCTCTACTGCAACAGTTATTTACAGTAACCCTTGAATTGTTGCCTCCAAGCAAAAGGTATACGGTAGCTTTTAAAATATTTAATGTGTTCGGAATTTCCTACCGTATCCGTGAGACGCGCATGGTTGGCCTCCTGGCAGCGACTTCCTTGGCGTACGTGACATCTCCAGCGAGAAGACGCGCACAGTCACTTCGACCACTTCGAGCCGGCGAGGAAACTAACAAAATTATCGATTTTAATTCTTATTATTATAAATTATTCTATTCTTTAAAAAAAATAAAACAAATCCATAGTAAGAATAAATGGAAGGAACTTGACAAAAATATTGACCTTTTTAAATTATAAAATAATAAATTCAACTGCTGCAAATACCCTAACCGGCAAAAAAAAATTAGAAAAAAATAAAAATAAGAAATAAGACTCTAAAAAAAGTTTTGCCGATTTAAACAAATTAAATTCTTCTGAAAATTCTGCCGCCAGATAACGAAAAAAATCATAATAAAAAACATTTCGGCTAAGTCGCGGAGGAGAAGCATCCCAGACGAGACCCTCAGCGGCGAGTCTAAGAAGGAGCAGAGAAAATAATAACAGTTTCTTTCCACCACAGTTAAATTCACATGCAAAATATCGATACTTCCCCATTTATTATCTCCTCATTTCTCTCATTTCATCCCTTAAATTGCTCGGTGGATAACATTCGCTTAAATATCTCACAATCAATATTTGTCTCTTTCTCGCAGTCGCTACTCGCTCTTCTCTCTCTCTTTCTCTCTCTCTCTCTGTCACTGCCTCTCCCTTTCTCACCCTCTCTCTCCCTTAACTTTCACACCTGAACTGCTCGAAGAGGAAGGAGACGGCGAGGGAGGAAGCGGCAGCCGAGAGAACGACAACCGCACGTTGCTGTCGCGCCCGCTTGGGGGCCATCGCTCCCTAAATATCAGAGAGAGTCATGGCGGGAAATTCAAACAGGCCTATAAACAAATTACGGGCATTCTTGTGCCGTAGCAGTGCAAACATTTCGAATTCTCATGTATATAATTTAAAGTAGTTCAATTCCTATCGAAAGTTGCAAGCCAGATCTTTAAATGAAAGGCTGAAGTACAGTCGATATACCACATAGCAAATAGGACAAGAGGCACGACAATACAAGCGTGAACAAGCAAGACCCTGAGTATGAAATGCAGAATCAATGATATTTTTCAAATTATTTTTTTAACAGAGTCCTATAACATTTAAGCAGGTAAGAACAGCGTTTTATACGCTCACAAACTTTAAAGTGGTTTCATAGCCGGAAAAGCAGAGAAATGATAAAGATAAACAGCGCAAAAACAGTGTGCTCAACATTGAGCAAACCTACTATTTCGGCAGAGGAAGAACACTAGCGACGGGGTGCTTACCGGGCAAAGAGGTGAGCGTCATTTGCCAAGGAGTTAGCCAAGAGCACGATAAAATAATAATTACTTTAATCCGAAAACAAGATAACAATTTAAAAAAACCTTTTCAATAGCAAAATCATTGCGGAACAAGAAAGACTCCTTGATACCATTCGCTGTTTCCGAAAGATAGGAATAATACTTGATTCGTAATTCACGGGCGTACAATCGGATTGTTAAACTGCCAACCTTTTTCCAATGGTTTTTTTGTATTTGTTTTTTTCTCATATATATTTTTTTAGTTCTTTGTACTTTATTAGCGCGATTCAATTTACGAGAAAACGGTTTATTCTGATTTGAATTCCCGCGCTTTCACCATAGCAGTAGACAGACACTCAAGACCATGTCCATGGAAATATGACATGGTAATTATTTTCCTCACAATTAAAATATCCATTCATTTGTGTTGCCTCGAACCCAAAGGCATACTGTAGCTTTTAAAATATTAAATCCATACCGTATCCTTGAGACGCATGGTCGGCCTCCTCGCAGCCACTACCTTGTCGTAGTCGACGGCGCCAGTGAGAAGGCGCGCGCAGTCGACCGTAGCCACTTCGGGCCTTCGAGGAAACTGAGGAGAAAAAATTGATTTTAATTTTTATTATAAAACAATTTAATTAATTTATCATACCTTCTCAAAACAAATAGAAAATAAATTAATAAGAAGGAATCAGACAAAAAATACTGATTATTTACCATATTAAAAATACATATATAAAACTGTTGCAGATATGTCTAAAAAAAGCAAATATAATAATAAGAAAGAAGGAAGAGTCCAAAAAGTTTTACCGACATAAATATTTTAATGTTTGCAAAGTCGGATCTCGAAGCATAAATAATTAAAAAGAAAACCTTTCGGCCTAATCGAGCCGGCAAAGCATCCCATGCGAGACCCTCAGCGACGAGCCTAAAAATGAGCAGAGAAGATAATAACAGCTTCATTTCAGTAGAGTTAAATTCACACGCAAAATGTCGATACTTCCCCCCATTTAACATCTCCTCATTTCTCTCCTTTCATCCCTTAAATTGCTCGGTATTCTCTCTCTCTCTCGCTCTCTATCTCTCTCATGCTTTCTCAATCCCTCTCTCTCTCTCTCTCTCTGTCACTGCCAATCCCTCTCCCTTTCTCACCCTCTCTCTCCCTTAACTTTCACACCTGAACTGCTCGAAGAGGAATGAGACGGCGAGGGAGGAAGCGGCAGCCGAGAGAACGACGGCAGCAACCGCACGTTGCTGTTGGAGGCCATCGCTCCTTAAATATCAGGGAGAGTCATGGCGGGAAATTCAAACAGGCATATAAACAAATTTCGAGCATTCGTGTGCCGTAGCATTTCAAACATTTCGAATCTACATGTATATAATTTAGAGTTCTTCAAATCGTTCTTCAAATCCTGTCAGTGCTGAAATGGTGCCTGTCTCTGACCTTGGGCCGGAGGGTTACAATATGAAAAATTTATAAACCCGGGCGGTAATAAAGTGAAAAATGGCCATCTTGGGGGGTTACAAAGTGTTCTGTGCCTACGGCCCGTGTGGTTACAAACCAGTCATTGGTCAGACCTCCGAAAGTTGCAAGCCAGATTATTAAAGGAAAAGGCTGAAGTACCGTCGATATTACATACCAGAAATTAGCAAACGCAAAAATGACCACATAGCAAATAGGACAAGAGGTTTCCGCTTTTAAAATACAAATATGGAACGCCAACACAAGTGTGAAGAAGCTCCTGACAATGAGTGTGAAATGCAGAATCAAAGATATTTCTCGAAATATTAAAAAAAAAACCGATCACTCGATGTACAACGCATTATCAACAACTGACCGCAAATTTCGCTCAAATACCTCACATCAATGTTTCTCCCTTTCTCTCCGTCGCTCCCGTCGCACTCTCTCTCTCTCTCTCTCTCTCTCTCTTCCAAACTACTCGCACACATGCATATCAGTGCATTTCTTCAACTCAATTTGCTTGTAAATAAGAAAATGCAAGGCTACACTCGAAAAGAAGCTCATACCGTATCGAACGCAGCCGGTGGACATCCGCCGGCCGGATTCCTTTTCTTCAGCTTTGCGGCGGGAGCCGATTTCGGGCGGACCTCGGGGGCCAGGCCCCCCGAAGCACGCCCCGGCCCCCGAGGTCCGCCCGAAATCGCCTCCCGCCCCAAAGCTGAAAAAAAATCTATAAAATGATTCAAAATGCATCAAAAATGATAACATTTTGCACGCGCAACGCATCTTTAACAACGACGAACTAAAACGGGGCCAATTTCATCGTGAATTAGGTAATCAGTTGTCCAACTGGGGAGAAATTCCTTTCACGGTCCCGGAACCCGAGGCCGGTGCCGGGGCCAGGGCCGGACACCCTTGGTCGAAAGTTGCTAGCAATTCCGAAAGGTTATTAGAGGAAAAGCGAGCAGCAAAAGCGAATAATGTCACATAAAAATAAGACAAAAGAGTGCCGCTTCCAACTATGAATAGGGTGAGAGAAAACACAAGAGTGAGGAAGCCCCTGGGTGTGAATTTCAGAATTAAGAATATATTACGCATTATTAAGAAAAAATGAATCCATTAAACCAGGTCAAAGCAGAGTTTTATACGCTAACGGACTTTAAAATAGCTTCGTTGCCGGAAAAGCAGACAAAAGATTCGACATAATCAATGAATAGTAGCGCGGTCAATCAATTTTGAGCTATTTCTGCAATGGTCAGAACTATCGCGAGTGGGAGCCGACGGAGATAAGAGGCAAGCTAAATATGACAAGGAGTTAGCGGATTTATATGATTAAACAATCATAATATAAATCCGGAAACAAACGACAATACAAAAAAAAACTCGCAACAAGACTTTGCAAAACCATTGCAGAAAACAAGAATCTTTATGGTGTGCTGTCATTCGGTGTTTCCGAAAATTAGGAATATTATTACAATATACCTAATTCACGGCAGTACTCTCGACTAGGACACATTTGTAACCACACTTCTTTTTTAACGTTTCTTTTCTACACAGCAAAATGTTTTAGTTCTTTGCACTTCTTTTGCGTAAGTCTTACTTTTAGTTGCATGAAAACTGCCTACAAAAATCTGTGGCAATTTCATTACCGATTCCGTAGTCGTTTCTTCAAATAGATTACGTTAAAATGATTTTTTTTTCGAATAATTTTTAAATGGTGGTGTTTGTAAATTTTCCTTAAGAAAGCATCTTTTATCGTTGGAATAGACTTCAGCTCGGAGAATGTTAAAATATTTTAGTCATTCGTAGGAGAATACCTAAGCGAGGATGTATTTGGATCCCTCCGATGCGTCCGATCGCTCCTTAGTACCACGATCCCGAATGTTTATGCCCGCCTCTATAGATCGATTTAATTTGATTAAAAACATTTTAATGAAAATAAAAATAAAATAAACAAAAACGTGAGACTACAGCCTCCACATCGATGGCCCTGGTGTTGTCCTTGCCGTCCTCTCCGGTGCCATGTCTCTACATCTTGAAGGCAGGCTAATCTACATCTGTCATAACCAAAAGAGCTATGGAACGAAGATTAAGTCTTATAAAGCGAGTTCCATTCACATCTATGGAATATTTCGAGAGAGAAGCGACAAAAACTAACTGAATATTATTAAAAACAGAGTTGTGTCCTTCAAGGACCTTGCTCAAGTTCACGTAGCGTCTGTAAGATCTAAAAGACTTTTTCAGTTTTCTTAGGATTTTGAAAATGAAATTCTTACCCTCGGGTAGAGAGGTTGGTAAATGGCCCAAAAATTTTACTCGGCCGTGCCAAAGCTCCAGCGCGTTCTTATCGGGCCTGTTCAACATCAGGCGGCGTTTGTCGACGGTTTGCTGAACGTTATCGACGAACTGCTCGAGGAAGTTCGGCGACTCCGCTTCACCCTTTCTTTCTCTCTCTCTCTCTCTCACTCCTCTTTCCCTCTCTCACCCATCTCTCTCTCACTTTCTCACTCTATATTTCTTTCATCTTCTCTTCTTCATTCTCTCGATCTATCCCTTTCTTTCTCCCTCATTCTCTTTCTACCTCCACCCACTTCTCTTCGCACGTTCTCCCTCCCCTTCTCTCTCTCTCCCTTCTCTCTCTCTCTCTCTCTCTCTCTCTCCAGCGAAACCGCCTTATCGAGCGCATGAGATAGGCGCTGGAACGGTAACTCGACCGCGAGTTCGTTATGCTCTTCTTTATCTTCATTGTGATGCCATGGCCGCCATTTTCCTCTTGGCTCTCCTTCTCTTTTCATTTTGCCGCCGGTGTATTTCCAAACACATTTTCATATGTACCATTATGTATTCACAACTTCAAGTACCCTATGATATTTATACTAAAAATATAAGCAAGAGTTACTTCTTTTTTTAGAAATAATTTAAAAATATATAAATAATGTTAAAGAAAGAAAATGAATGATAATGAAAAATAACAGCAATTTATATCTCGCGGACCAAAGCCACGAGATCACGCTGATCGATCTCCATGCAGGAAACTCTATCTTCTCTTCAGTAGAAGCTGAAGCCGAACGAGCTAGAGAAGATTTTCTTCTTCGAGGTACACGAGGAGGTTGGACGCCTTGCTCCGCTTCTCTATTTCTTTCCTTCTTTCTCTCTCTCCATCTGTACTCTCTCACTTCTCTCTCTCTCACTTCTCTCTCTCTCTCATTTCTCTCACTCTCTCTCTCTTCTCCCTATCTCTCTCTTTCTCTCCCTCTCACATCTCTCTCTCTCTCCATCTGTACTCGCTCACTTCTCTCTCTCTCACTTCTCCATATCTCTCTTTCTCTCTCTCTCTACCTCCTCTATCTCTCACTTCTCTTCGCACAATCTCTCATCTCCAGATGGACCGTTATCGAGCGCATTGAGACAATGCAAAAGTCGCAGGATTTCGCCGCCGTGTACTTTATGTGCTCCTGGTTTCTCTTCTTGTTCACTGTTAATCTGGCTCCTCTTGGCGCCCCTCCTCTTTGAATAATTTTTTTTATTTGAATTTTATTTCTTCGAGATTCAATTTATTATTTTTTTTTTGCCATTTTATTCGCAGACGCAATTTTCAACCACTTTACTTTTGATGACGTATCTATTCGCATGTACATGTATCAGTGCACATTCAAGGGACTCTGAACAATTACGACAAAGAAATTATGACAAAGACTTTGCTATGACACTCAGTTCTGCGTGTGAAATCAACAACACTGATGAAGACAATATCGAATAATGAATGACTAATGCTAATAGAAAGTGGCACTCGGGAGGCATGATAGTGGATAAAAAGTTTCAGTTGTTTTTTTTTTCAAAAAACAGAAAGCTTTAAGATGACAATGAAATATTCTCCCCAACTATTTTGGTCTCGCAACGCTTTGAAAGTGAATGCATGATGCAATGGATTACGGTAGTTCAGGGCGCGCGGGGGAGCGAGCGCGAGGCCCTCTTGAATGGAAGATGAACCATCCAGTCGAGGGCGTCCAGCACAATCCGCACTCCATCACAAATCCGATTGAGATCTTCTATCGCCATCGCAACTTTGACCTCTCGGCTGTCCATCGAAGAGGGCGGAGACGTGAAAAAGGTCGGCGGATTGTTCAGAAGATAGCGTAGCAGTCTCTTCAAGAATTATTTGAGACTTAAAGTAAGATAGATTTGCAAGCAAGTCCAAGTGATTACGGAGAAACAATGAAGCAACTAATGAGAGTTTACTGCGTTGGAGTCCGTCCCCTGAGACATTTCCGCTCCATGAAAACGGATGACTGCATTGTGAAGAGCTCTCCATTCGTTGAAATAGCGACGCTTGCAAATCGCGATTTCACGAAGCTGCTGTGATGAAAATAGTACTTTCTTTTATTTATCTCTGACATTTAAATAAGTTTTACTACTTTAAAATATATTATTTTTTCAAGCTCACTTTATGTGTTTGCAGATAATCTGGCTCCACCTTTTTTCCTACTGTAATGCTATGTTGCAATCAGGACAGTTCTTTGTAAATTCAAATCTCAATTCAATTCAGTTCCGAAGGCGATTTGTTCGAGCGCTTAGAATGTCTAGATCCAACAGATCCCCTCCATAATCCCCTCTTACCATTTGAAGCTCGGTATGTTCGTCGGCCCGCGGGCAGAGTTCCTTGAGATTTGCGACGTCACTCATCCTCGCCTCTCTCTGACTCTCCACTTCAACGAGAAGGAGCAGAGAGAACACGGCGAGAGAGGAGACGGCAGACGACGAGAGAAGCATCTTAATGCACTTCCCATATATTACAGCTTATGCTAAAAGACCAATTCTGGAATTTCTGTTTCGGTTAGACTCCTAAGGCCGGGGAATATCCTTCAAATTAGCATCGAGGAACATCATTCGAATTAGGAAATGAAGAATTTACGAGGGAATGCAGAAATCACGTGGGAAGTCCACCGCAAAGACTGATATCACAGGGTCAACAATCTAGAGCAGTAGATTTTTTTTGTTAATTTGTTTGAATAATTTATTTGTTTTTGATGCCTTATTACAGATGGAATTTAGCAACTCTACCCATAATTAGGGTTGTTTTGCGCCATCTGGTAGGCAATCAAGTTTTCACGAAGATGCAGAGAAAGTCATTTTTGAAATCTTTTAAAGCAGCAAAACTACGCCTCGTCTGAACAGCACTATAATTGAAGTTCCGTTGTCTGATAACTTGGAAACGTTTTCTTTCGACTGCTACTGTTCACACACTCATGATGAGCTGGTGACATGGCTAAGACAATTTGGACAGTTGTTTTTTTTTCAATTGCAACAACAACAAAACATATATCAAAGCGCCCCAATAAGAAGTAATGTAATTTGAATTTTTCGAATCGAATATATTTCGTATTTGACTTTATGTTCTGCTTAAAATACGGATTCCCATTAATTGTAAGAAACATAATAAACTACTCTGATTCTGATTGGGAGTTAAAAATTCCAAGTCTTTGCAAGAATACAAATAAGTCGCGTCAACTGACTTGTTGGAAGTAACCTCCATTTTGATTATTATTAGGGCAGCAGCTCCACATTAATGAAGAAAGAGGACTAATGCTAAATCTTTTCACAGGAACTTTATGAATACAACAACAAAAATTAAGAGATGCAAATACAGTGCTGATTTTATAGTCTCCCTGCCTGATATGTAAATTGGAGAACATGGGCGAAATTTAAAAAAAAAAGATTGCAGTCGATATGCACACATATGACGAGAAAGATCTCTCCATGTGTCGGTTTCTGCTTTCTCAGAGACGTATGAGAGGGCGAAGTGAGCCTTTATACGGTGGTTCTTGGCAACGCCCCCCGGCTAGAAGATGATCTCGCCATGGGTCGGTGAAGACTTTAGCTCTCTCTATCTCTCTCTCCATCTTTCTATCTCACTCTCTCTCTATATCTCTCTCTCTGTCTCTCTCTCTCTCTCTCGCACATTAAAAGGGCACTCGTCTCAATGACGTGTAAACCGCCTTGCAATTAGTAATGAGCGTACTAGTTGTATGGCGATTTCCACGTCATAGAGACAAGAGCCCTTTTAATGTGCGAGACAGAGAGAGAGAGATAAAGCATTATACGTTGTTTTTGAATTTACATGCATATGTACACATAAATAAAATGATTTGTTTATGACTGTAGAGTTTTCGAAGAGTTTTCCTTGAATAAGGAACTTGATCATCGTGGTTGGCGTCATTTATATCTCGGAGAAAAGGGCAAAATGTTAACGGATATGCGTATTTATGTATGTATGTATGTACATATAATAATAGCAGTGCCATTTAGTATTTGCAGGCGGCTTCTTCACTTCTCTTCTTCGTTCGAACACACTGGAACCAATTATGTACAAATAGTTCCATCCTGCTGCTGCTACACTAACAGTTTTGCTCCAAAAGACACTTTTACTCTTCCAAAAGACACGCTCGACACTTTTTAAACGTCTCGTGGCAAGTGCTTGTCTGACCAGCCAAGACGACGACGCAAAACTACTTTCAGCTAATTTCGACAGTGACTTGTTAAACTTTTCCGCCAGGAGAACCATCCACCATTCGCGTTCTCGTGCCATTGGTTATGATAGTGTTCGCTCTCCTCTGAGGCGATTGACTCGGCCATCTGTTCGTCCATCTTCGATTGGCCATCCTTTGGTAGTCTCTCGGACTCCACTTTCCGTCAGTTTTTGTCTCTCTGCCCGCTGATTCGTTTTTTTTTCCTCTGATCGCCTGTTCCGTCTGAATCCGTTCAACTATTCCTCTGAGTTGGGTCGTCTCCCTGTTCATCCTTCTCATTTCTTGTAAAATGAGATTTTCTGTTTCATTCGCAACATTTTGTCCATTCTGAGAGCCATCAATGGAATTCTCCCTTCCACTTACTTTGGCTGTCACTTCTCTGTTCTCTTCTTGGTTTGACGTGCATATGGCCGCCGTTTTCTGTGCCCACGCATGCGTCGATTGCCAAACCGCAACATTGTTTCGCTTCCTTCATATGATCATCTATCATTTCCAATGCTTTGTCGCACAAAACCTGCTTTGACGATTTCTTCACTTCTTCAGCAAGATGTCACGGCGAATTCGACTTGTTCGGCCCCCATGTAATGAAGCTCCCGGCTTCTTTTCTGGGCATTATTAGAGCAACGACGCTTTTATCAAATAATTGGCCCGACGGCGACAATAAATTGGGAGGGGAACGGGAGAAGGGACCACTCAATCTGAGCGAGACATGGCCGACTGATGTTTCCTTCCTGAAAATAGTCACATTAATAAATAATTATAATACAATGTAATGTATATGGAGTACATCAGAATATAAATACAAGGGCAGGGAAATGATACGAGAAGGGCATCTTCTTTACATCCCCCTCCTTTCAATGCGGCCGCCCTCGACCGCCGCGGGTGACGTTATCATTTTTTGCTGCTACCGGATTACTGGAGCTTTGTATCTTAGTAATCGGTTCGTGGTTCATCTCGTGATCGTCGTTCGGACAAACGTCAGTATCAATTCTTCATTTTCCTCGCTCTTCTTTTCTTCTCTGGATAACACCGCCACTTTGTCTCCCAACAAGTTCTACAGAATTCTTTCCATCAGTCTTTGGAATGTTGCTGGCGAGGTACTTAGTCCAAATGGCAAAACATTAAACTCGTAAAGTCCTCCCATGGTGCAGGAAGCGGTCTTCTCTTTCTATCCATCTTCCATTTCTACCTGCCAATATCCCGCGATCAAATCTACGAACGACCGCAAACTTCCGTCTTTTTTCTGTGTAATCACCAGCGGCGACGCTCACGGAGAATTACTATTCCGGATGATTTCTCTTCATATCTCCAAAGATCTCTCGTACTTTTGCTTGTACTCCCAAGGGCACAGGCCTACCCTTCTGTAGGCCTGTGCTTCTGCCCTCTTCCATTCGCCCACTTTCTCGTTATTGTTCAAAACCAGAGGAGATTGTTGCAAATTCCAGATTTGGACTCGTCTGTTCTCTTTCGTCTTCTCAACAATTCCTTCGCTGAGTCCGCCAATATCACTGAAGAGAAATCTACGCTCACTCCCCTCCGGAGCTCTCAGTTCAACTTCTTTGCACATCAACGGTCCGATAAAGATTCTTTCTGCGACAATTTCTGGCTCGCCTTTCTCTTCTCTCTCATTCAGCCATCCATCTTCCTACATGTCCACCGTGTTCTGTCCGAGGGGAATGTCCTTTCCATTCTCAACAACGTAGATGACATCCATCTTCTCGTTCCCGTTCACTTTCATCTTTTCTACTGCCTTTCCAAAGACACGCGGTTTGCTTGCTGCCGCATCGAGCATGTCTTCACTTCTTCTTCAGTTCCACTTTCGTACCAGTATGTATGTAGTTTTATCTTCTTAATAAGTCGCCCTTCTCTAACTCTTTATCGATATGCTCGTCAAACTCTCTCATTCACTCTCGCTTCCTCTCCCTCTCCTCTCTTGCCATCACCTACATATACATGTGCTGTTTTTCATCTTATATCTTCACTGTTTACTTCGTTATCAAATTCTTAGAAGGGCAGCGAGAAAACGTTCCATTACCTCAGATATACAAATCATTCATGATTTTCCCTTCTCATTCTCCGACTCTCTTTCTCTCTCTCTCTCTCTCTCTCTCTCTCTTTCTCTCTCTCTCTCTCTCTCTCGAATCCCGCTCCGACATTCTCTTTAGAACTCATTATGACCGCGTCAGCCTCATGTACCGCCGGTGCGGCTCATTTAGCACATACAGTGCGAAAGGATGGCCGAATCTAAAGATTGAAAGCGAACGCACTAGAAAAAAGAGAAGGGGCATCGGAAAGGAAATGTAAAATGAAGATGTACGTTGTACTTCCAGTGATAGAGAGACAGATACACACAGCAGTCATTCAATCGGCCTGAGATGCAGAAGGCTTAGCATGATAAAATCAATCATTTACTTCTAAGCTTATTGTAATAATTAATTTATTCAATTTATTCATAGATAATCGTTAAAGCTATTCAGATAGTTACTTGAGCAGTGAAAATTGTATGCTAACTATTTTAGCGCGTTTTGGACACCGCGGTCAGCTTTCGTCCGCAGCCCAGGCGTACTTAAAGTGATACTATGAAGGGGTCGGTGTTTGAAACACGGTTTTGCTTATCTCAAATGATAGCTAATAGGCTTTTCCATATTGGGCAGCCTTGTTTTATCTTTGACTTCATGTGGCTTCAAGAAACCAATGCACGATTTAAGACACCTAAAAAGCGAGAAAATGCCATATTTGACAGGTGGCGTAACTATATCAATCGCGGCATTAAAAAGGTTAAGATCGAATCTAAATAACTTTAATCAAATTTCTACATCGATTAAAGCCATTTCAATTCGATCTTAACCTTTTTTGCCTCCATTTTCCTGCCTTGTTGAATTCAATACTATGCCATACATGGGGTACAATCAAACGTTCATCTGTTTCTTGAAGCCACATGAAGTCAAAGATAAAACAAGGCTGCCCAATATGGAAAAGCCTATTAGCTATCATTTGAGATAAGCAAAACCGTGTTTCAAACACCGACCCCTTCATAGCATCACTTTAAGTTCGCCTGGGCTGCGGACGAAAGCTGACCGCGGTGTCCAAAACGTGCTCTAATAGCTAGCATAGAATTTTTACTGCTCAAGTAACTATCTGAATAGCTTTAACAATTATCTATGAATACATTAAAATCATTATTACAATAAGCATAGAACTAAATGATTGATTTTATCATGCTAAGCCTTCTGCATCTCAGGCCGATTGAACGAATCTCGAACTGAGGGCACCCAGCATGTAACAACATGAGATTAAATAAGAACTAGACCTAAAAGTTATCCCTGGGATGTTCTTCAATGCAAAGAAAATAAAATACCGATAAAAACTTTCCTAAGATCGAAGAAATAAATCATTTTGTCCAGCACGACTAAATATGCTAAACGGGTGATCTGAGTTATTGATTTTTTTCTCGATCAATTGTGGATCAATGAAACCAATATTATAACACATTAAATGTGTCACTATACAGAAGCAATCCTGAAAATGTCATAAACTTTCCTTCACTTTGAAGAAAAATATGCACGAAAAACCAAAATATACACTTTTATTGCACGCTACTGTACATGTGCTGTTTTTCATCTTATATCTTCCCTGTTTACTTCGTTATCAAATTCTCCTTTACCGCAGATACACTATACAGAAGCAATCCTGAAAATGTCATAAACTTTCCTTCACTTTGAAGAAAAATATGCACGAAAAACCAAAATATACACTTTTATTGCACGCTACTGTACATGTGCTGTTTTTCATCTTATATCTTCCCTGTTTACTTCGTTATCAAATTCTCCTTTACCGCAGATACACTATACATATGCAGATACACCTTCAGATTTCCCCTTCTCATTCTCTCTCTCTCTCGACTTTATCCCGCTGATGCATTCTCTTTAAAACTCATTATGACCGCGTCAGCCACATGTACCGCCGGTGCTACGCACTCCGCACATACAGCGCGACAGGATAGCCGGATCTAAACATACGCCAACTCATTGAAAAAAGAGAAGTGAACGTGATAGCGCAGCGGAAAGGAAATGTAAAATGGAGATGTACTTTGTACTTCCAGTGATAGATAGAGAGATACACGCGTGCTCGCTATCTGACTTTTCTTCCGAAACGGAAAATACTGCTTGGAAATGTTGTTCTGGGATCCTACCGAATGTTCTGAAAAAAAAAATTCCAGATCCTGGGGCAGAACTCTGTACTTTCCGGAACCTACTCGAGATTTCCAAGGATCTACAGCTCCTGGTGGATTCATGAAGGCAGGGAGGAAATAGGGCATCAGAATTTTGAAAAGCCTTTTAACTTTCGTAATTGATAGACAAAAGCGCCTTTTCAATACGGACTCCTGCATAACATAACTTTTACCGCCACTGGGGTGTGGGCCAAAGTTGACCGCGTTCTTCAAAGTTTGCTCAAATACAGTACCGCTCAACGGCGAGGGGTTAATTCTATGTCGGCTTTGGTGGCCGCGGCCAAATGGGCCACGAGGAATATCTCGCTGTTGAAAACGTTTTCTAGCAAATAACATATCAATATGAGATCCTTGAATTTTTCTTCACTAATCCCGTTAAACAAATTTTGAAAATGCAGCAAAAGAAATGCATCAAAACATTTGCTCCACTTGGGGTTCGAACCTGTGACACACGAAATACTTTATGAAAACGCAGCAACTATGGTACCGTTCGTTATAAAAGTGCCAATTTCACACATTTTCAAGATTTTTCTAAACGGGATTAGTGAAGAAAAATTCAGGGATCTCAAATTGATTCGCCTGAAAATGTTTTCCACAGAGAGACATTACACTTGGCCGCCATAGCCGACATAGATTTGACCCCTCGCCGTTGAGCGGTACTGTATCTGGTTAGCATCTAATTTCCACAGCTTAAGTAGCCATCAGAAATAGTGCAATTATTTCCTGCGAATATGGGGACATTTATGATTACTATAGACATAGTAGTAAATTGTCGATTTTATACTCATGAACCTTCTGGATCCCAAGCCGAGTGCATGAATCGAGCACTCGAGGAATGCAGTATATAAAAGCAAGCATGTTATTAAATTGCAATTAGACTAAACAATCTGTCGTTGGGATGTTCTAAAATGTAACTAAAACAAAATTGCAATAAAAACCACCCGGAGATCAAAGAAATATATTATTTTGTCCATCACGCCTATATGTGCAATCGGGGTGATTTGAGCAATTGATTTTTTTTCGCTAATTGGCGGGTCATTGTGAAACAAATAATTTAAAAGGAGAAGCCTGTCTGTATAAGGAAGCAACCCTGAAAGTTTCATAGGCATTCTTCTACTTTGACGAAAAAAACATTCTAGTGCAAAAAGGGTGGGCGGTTGATGGCACGGCCGGAAAGAAAGCCGAACGGCGAACCGGCGGACATGCCCCCTCGATGACGGTTCCGCCACCGACCAGCAAGACGTTCTGTCTTGGCTTGCTTGTTCCAGCATGGCGGCTGCCCCGGCCTTCCCCTCTCACCGTTTATATCTATGTATATGACGGTTCAAACTTAAAAAAAATAAGGTCGTTCTTGCGTGTTCGACCCGTTACGCACATTTGCGCACAAATGTAATATTCGTGTAGAATATTCCAAAAAGTGTGAAAACGCAAAAGTGACTTTTTTTTACATTGAGCCGTCATATATTTCTGATGGGGCATAAAAAAGTCTCCACTAACTTATTTTCTAAAATCTTCGTATAGGGGTCATTTTGGGGAAAATGTGTTTTGAGGGGTTAATTTCGGGCATCGGAACCCCCCCCATGATAAAAACGAAGTATACCACGTGAAATAGCGTGGTTTGTTACCTCTAAAACAATTATTATGCAAGTTGAACTCTTACCACTTTTTACGGTAGCACTCGAAAATGCGCGCAAGTCGGTCAAAATGGCGCACTTTCGGCCTCAGAGGCACCGTGCAAGCGCATTCATCGATCCATAACTACGCTCAATGTTAAGAGAGCCTGTCTGAGATATTCGACCACGGCCAGTGCAGAGGGTGGATGGGAACAAAAATATTTTTTGATTTTAATTTCCTTTGCAGGGCTTATGTAGCATCATGAGAGCTTCCAAAAAAACATTTTTTCAAAAATTATTTTGAAGGTATAACTACAGTATGCCTCGATTTATCGAAAATATTCGATTGACCATAAAGTTAGTAAAAGTTAACCAAACAAAATTTTGAAAGTATCGTTATATTCGTTATCTAAAGGCGCACAAAAAAGCCATAGAAAGGATTTCATAAAAGTTTCATTAAAAGGTCGAAATGAGCACTTATATTATGGGAATGCGCCATTAGAGTGCCAGGCAGTAACAACTGCGCGATGAGACCATTTCCATTTGATAGAGCTTCATTTGTTACCCCTAGAAAACAGCCTCTCATATGGATGCTCCTACGGGAACCTTACAATGTACGGGGGTGAACACCTCGTAGAGTAATAAACCGCAGAACAAAAAAGGCTATAAAATGCGTTTTTCTCGCTCATTTCAGAAACCAAAGATACCATTGTGTTTATAATTTAGAAATGCATAAAAATGTCATACATAATTTGTTCATACGATTTCATTCTCAATCACTTTTTCGGCAAAAACTGTATTTCTGGCCTGCTGGAGAGAGGTTAGCGCATGTAGTCAGAAAACAAAGAAAGACTGCGCCTAAATACGTATGCCACGTGAAAGCCCAGTCTTTTCTACGTGTAATATACTATCTTCTTGCCGAATTCATCTACGGGAAAGTTTACATATGTATGCTTGAACCACACACTCACAGTGCGGCTTGCGCGGGAAATCCCCTTTAACCTAGCTATCTGGCTTCATTCGCGATATTGGTTGAAGTGGTTCATAGCATCTTATTCACCACGTCCTGACACACAAAAAAAGACGCTGTAGCTTTTTAAATTCTTGGACCTTTACTATTATTTTCGGCAGAAGCCCTTTTTGCCTTTGTGCGCAAGCGACAGAAAAGTGGCCGTAGTCAGGAAAATATGGAAGAATACACTTAAATGGCCATTCTATGTGAAAGCCCAGACTTTTTTGTGCAGAATATACTTCTTTAAGAGAACCTATCAGTTTCACTACGAATCGAAAAACAACACAAACTCGAGACAACACAATGGATATTCACCAATTCACCGCGTTCACCGCGAATATTCCCCGTGTTCGAATATTCGAATGATGCTCAATTCGAATATTCCAATTCACGCGGTGAATTGGTGAATATCCATTGTGTTTTCTCGAGTTTGTGTTGCTTTTTGATTCGTAGCGAAACTGACAGGCTGTCTTAAAGAAGTATATTCTGCACAAAAAAGTCTGGGCTTTCACATAGAATGGCCATTTAAGTGTATTCTTCCATATTTTCCTGACTACGGCCACTTTTCTGTCGCTTGCGCACAAAGGCAAAAAGGGCTTCTGCCGAAAATAATAGTAAAGGTCCGAGAATTTAAAAAAGCTACAGCGTCTTTTTTGTGTGTCAGGACGTGGTGAATAAGATGTTATGTACCACTTCAACCAATATCTCGAATGAAGCCAGATAGCTAGGTTAAAGGGGATTTTCCGCGCAAGCCGCACTGTGAGTGCGCGGTTCAAGCATACATTTGTAAACTTTCCCGAAGATGAATTCGGCAAGAAGATAGTATATTACACGTAGAAAAGACTGGGCTTTCACGTGACATACGTATTTAGGAGCAGTCTTTCTTTGTTTTCTGACTACTTGCGCTAACCTCTCTCCAGCAGGCCAGAAATACTGTTTTTGCCGAAAAAGAGATTGAGAATGTAATCGTATGAACAAATTAAGTATGACATTTTTATGCATTTCTAAATTATAAACACAATGGTATCTTTGGTTTCTGAAATGAGCGAGAAAAACGCATTTTATAGCCTTTTTTTGTTCTGCGGGTTATTACTCTACGAGGTGTTCACCCCGTACATTGTAAGGCTCCCGTAGGAGGATCCACATGAGAGGCAGTTTTCTAGGGGTTTTTACTTCCTGGCACTCTAATGGCGCATTCCCACAATATAAGTGCTCATTTCGACCTTTTAATGAAACTTTTATGAAATCCTTTCTATGGCTTTTTTGTGCGCCTTTAGATAACGAATATAACGATACTTTCAAAATTTTGTTTAGTTAACTTTTACTAACTTTATGGTCAATCGAATATTTTCGATAAATTGAGGCATACTGTAGTTATACCTTCAAAATAATTTTTGAAAAAATGTTTTTTTGGAAGCTCTCATGATGCTACATAAGCCCTGCAAAGGAAATTAAAATCAAAAAATATTTTTGTTCCCATCCACCTCATGGTTGAGTATCTCAGACAGGCTCTCTTAATATTAGAAAATCGTTTTTATATCATTTAAGAGCTCTCACGGAGATCTTCAAATGTTACATACATACTTTTGTAGAAAAGTTTCGATTTATATGGGAAATTTTGTTCTGTACAATTATAAGACTTAAATATCTACTACAAAAACATTTCCATATGTCCAAGAATAAAAGATGAGCCCCTTTCAAGGAAATTCCAGGCATACGGTCTTTTGTTATAAGCCGTAAGAGTAGGATAACAAGGCCTTATGGAAAAACTGTAGAAAAAAGGATTGGAATATTCTAATTCGAATAACCAATAATGTTAATTCTTGGGTGAAATATCAGCGACGCTACGTATGGACATATAAGACAGTGTGAATTAAAAAATTTGGTTTTCTTCTGCAATTTTCGAATAAGCTCTTATTTTTGGCACGGATTTAGAATATTCCACTGCTTGCCATTTTTGGCGATCGTTAAAATAGTCAAAACGCCGATCTGTCAATTTTAACGATCGTCAATAATGGCATACAGAGGAATATTCTAAATCCGTGCCAAAAATAACAGCTTACTCTAAAATTGCAGAATAAAACCAAATTTTTTTTAATTCACTCTGTCTTATATGTACATACATTCGCTGAAAAGGCAACCAGGGAATGCGGACCTAGTAAAGGCTCCATACTCTTAATTACGGTAGCTTGTCAAAGCGGCGACTCTCGTAATGTTCAAATGTTGCCTTTACATTTTTGCTTCTTTTCTCAACTATCTCTTTCCTCCATTTCTCACTCGTCTACTGTGTAATGTCTATCTTTTAATCTCCAGAATCGTGTTCAGAGACTTCCGGCGAGTCGGCGAACTTTCTTCATGCTTTCAAGACGTTTCGCTCCGCCGACACTTCTTCGTATGCTCCCTTCCACAGGCACTTCTGTTGATTGTAAAGGTAATGCATACAATTAGTGAAGTTTTGCTAGTAGCTCTAATTGGTTTTCCTTCTCGTTCTCATAATTCCATTTGTTACCTGCTTATTGTTAGAAGTACGGCATCTTGTAACAGAAGTTGATCAAATGATGTATTCAAATAGCGATATAGCGATATCAAAAATAGCAATGTCTTTAAAACTTATTTGTACACATGATATAAGACAGTGTGAATTTAAAAAATTTGGGTTTGTTTTTTGCAATTTTTGAGTAAGCTGTTATTTTTGGCATGAATTTAGAATATTCCACTGTTCGCTATTATTGACGATCGTTAAAATTGTCAAAGCGCTGATCTGCCAATTTTTACGATAGTCAATAATGGCAAACAGTGGAATATTCTAAATCCATACTGGTATATTCTAAATCCGTGCCAAAAATAACAGCTTAAGATTGCAGAACAAAAACCAATTTTTTTTAATTCACACTGTCTTATATGCAAACCATATCAAAATGCGTTCGTCGAGAAAATTCTACAATTTTGCAAGTTTCCGAAAGGTCCAAAGGTCGTCTGCGCTCTTTTTTTTTCTTGAGCGGATCTGTAGCTGTCTTGCAGTCACCGCGATGCCCTCCTACAAGTTGCACTACCTTGACGGCCGTGGCAGAGGCGAAATGATCCGGCAAATCTTTGTGTATGCCGGCGTCGACTTTGACGATGTCCGCTATACGAGAGAGCAGTTTCCTGCTGTCAAATCGAGTTTGTTACTTTAAAAAATATCATTTATATTACATATTATTTTATTGTTATACCCTGCAAGACAGTACACACTTTAAGAGATTGTTTACTTGTTGCTATTTTAAAACAGTTGATATGATAAAATCATAACGTCAGCGGGTTTTTATGATTTACATGAGGAGAATCATTGGCGAGAATCGACATGAGAAAGACGTCTTAAAATTGGAATGAAAATAGCAAAGCATAGCATACACCTCATCTTTCTCCAGAGTTCCCTTTCAGCAAAGTTCCCGTGCTCGAGGTCGACGGCAAGATCATTGCGCAGTCGTGCGTAATCGGACGCTTCCTCGCGAAGAAGTTTGGTCACTCTCTCAATTTCTCTCTCTCTCTCTCTTTTTCTCTATCTCTCTCTTTCTCTCTCAATTTCTGTTTCTCTCTCTCTCACAATCTTCTCAGTCTTTTCCCATGTCTTTTTCTTCCCATTCTTTCATTTGAGGTAACTATTTCACCTTTATGAAGCTACATACATACATTCACACATATGTATGTACATACTTGTACTCTCCTGCTCTCGCTCTCTCCCACTCACTCTCTATCTCTACTGTCAGCTATCTGCGGTCTCGCTGGCAAGAGCGACTTTGACGCAGCATGCGTCGACGCGATTCTCGACCTGTACAAGGACTACGATGGCCTGCTGCGCGTCTATTACTACGTTGCGCTCGGCTTCAAGATCGGAAGCAAGGTTTACACAGATTTATCTTTGAGGCTTCGGCAAAAAAAATTTCTTCTTATACATACCTATGCAGTAAGCTGGAATCGGAGCTTTAAAAAAAAATTTTTTTTTTGGAAAATTTCAATCTTTTAACACCTTTGTACGAATAAAGGATTGACAATAAATATGTATATATATATATATATATATATATGTAGTATATATATATATTCATTTATGTAAATTTCATTTATGTAAATTTCATTTATGTAAATTTCATTTATGCAAATTTCATTTATGCAAATTTCATTTATGCAAATTTCATTTATGCAAATTTCCCTAGGACGCTGCGCTGCGAGAGCACGGCGCGCCAGCGCGTGACAAGTTCTTCCCGCATCTGGTGCGACAGCTGAAGAAGGGCGGCACTGGCTTCCTCATCGGCGACGCGCCCACTTTCGTCGACTTCCTCATTGCTGACCACGTCGATGTGCTCGAATCGCTCAAGCCTGGCTTCTTCGATGCGTATCCAGAGGCTTGTGGCAAACTGCCGCTCTTTTTTCTGTTGTACTAAGAGGCGAGAGAGAGAGAGAGAGATAGAGAGGGGGGGGAGAGAGGGAGAGAGAGAGAGAGGGGAGAGAGAGAAAGGAAATGTTCACTTTCTTATAGATCATCGCGCACTCGAACAAGATCTACGCCCTCCCCCAGATCAAGGCATGGATCGAGGAACGTCCGAAGACTCACTACTAACAAAAGGGAATTATTTATTCTTTGCTCCATTATTAAAAAAAAGTGAACAGGCCGCAACCTAAATAGCGTCAGCCTGTCAGTCGCTCGCTGTTCTAGCAAAATCGGAAAGATTTGATAATTCTAATTGTAAGTACTTACGATTTCCGTACTTTTTTTTGAGTTCCTCTGTAATGCGCCTCGGGACCAGAAGTCAAATAGACGGCAGTTTTTTTTTCCGCAGAGCTGTACGAATTCCTTCGGAAAACATGGAATTTTTTTTCTCCGTAGGTTTTTACAATTATTGATGGTACTATTCATTTTATGAACTTTTTTATAAATCTTTTTTTAAATCATTTGACGAGAGGAATCAATGGCTCTATTCTAGTGTAGGCGTCCCATGGGATTATAGGCGTCCCATGGAAAATAAAGGCGTCCCGCTGTATTATGGGCGTCCCATGGAAAAATTAGGCGTCCCATGAAATTATAGGCGTCCGACCGATTTATAGTCGTCCCATGGCAAGAAAAGGCGTCCCATAGAATTTAAGGCGTCCTATAGAATTGTTGATTTCTATAATTTCTTCAGAGATATTTGCCAGGACTGGTACGAGAGATCAATCGGTGATTCCGCAACTCAGTGGCCCGGGAAAGATAGTAGAGATCGATGAATCTCTTTCTTTTTTAAGGTATAATAGTGATGTATTATTAATGTAAAGGAGTGCAAGGATTTAGGCAAAATACAATAGAGGCCGAACGTTGCAAAGAGACCAAGTCTGGGTGTTCGGCATGATTGAGAGAGGCACAGACGATAAATCGTGAGCGATGGCTGGGCCGCGTACGGAGGAATATACGCGCTTCAGACACAATACGATCACGACTACGTCAACCACAAGCTGAACTTTGTGGACCCTCAAGACAGGAGCGTCCACACCCAATCGATCGAAGCCACTTGGGGAGCGTTGAAGAGGTCGCTAAAACATCTGTACGGCAATCTTCTCCCCAGCTATTTGTATCAATACAAAATTTGTTTTGTCACTTTTAAATTATCGTCATATATAAATTTTTCGGACGCCCTAAAATTTATAGGGCGCCTATATTTTTTTGGGACGCCTATATTTCTGATGGGACGCCTGTAAATCCTTCGGACGCCTATAAATAGTTGGGACTCCTAGATTTTCTATGGGACGCCTTTATTTTCCATGGGACGCCTATAATCCCATGGGACGCCTACACTAAAATAGAGCCGAATCAATTAGGACATCATGAACAATCTGTAAAATGTAAATTAATAAAAAAAAATGCTTTGGAAGACAGGATTGTCTGTCATATTGCGCCTGTGCTGTGTTTCATGAATTGTTATTAAATGAGAAAACGAAGATTCACATGAAGAGAGAGGGAGAGAAAGAGAGAGAGAGAGAGAGAGAGAGAGAGAGAGAGAATGGGAAAGCGAGAATGAGGAAACGAAAGACAGGCAAGGAATGAGGAAGAGCCTTTCCCTTCTCCATCCTTCTCGAAATGACTCGACAAGTTGAGAGAGTAAGAAAAATGACGACTTCCATGCAAAAGTCAACATTTTGCCGAAATGAGAAGAGAAAATAAATCATAGAGAATTGTGGTGGGAAAGAGAATAAGACAAAGGTGGCGCATTGATGGCTGATCCAAAAAAAGAAGAGTTATTGTCCGTGATGATTTTTTTTCGTTTAGATAAATCAATTAAAGATGATCGCTCTCCACTGTTCAAAGCATTTTTTCTCCTCTTTCGTTAGCTGTGCATTCAATTTTTTTTTTGTGCGTTATTATCGATTAATCGTCGGCTTTTCCACAATCAGTTTATTGCGTTTTGAGTCAAAGTCGTTCAGCCTCGACGGACATTCATGATGCGGGGTTCAATTCGTTATCTCGCTATAGCTCAAAGATTCCAGCTCAACATGCAATTTGATCTACTGATTTCTGCGAATAGGCGTGCGCTTTAAATCGGGTTATATACAAAATGATCAAAGATATCAATGAACTGGAAGTTCAATGTGCGCTTTTCATTTTAGCGTTTGATAAGAACGAACAGTCGAACTTTGCCATGCCTGCTTTCCTTGGGTTTTTTTGTGTTCTCCACCCACAATCAGCCTAATAATCCCTTGCACGTCAGGGCAACAGCTAAAGGGAAAGAAAAGAGAGCAAAGGACCAAGCGTCTTATTGGCCGTCATATGTTGTAGAACAATGAACATTGTTCGAGCGATTATAGCGTATATACATATATGTATACGAAGATGCATACATGTTATATACATACATATGCGCCCTGTTCATTCTAGCAGGTAGAATGAAAGTAAACTCGATTTAAAAAAAAACATTTTAAAAGCAATTCCTGAAATGCATACATGTGCAGTTGTTGAAGTCACTCTGAGTTTGACAACGTGTCTTTGTCTTCACTTTTATACACACACGGCTATCCGATTGGCCAACATTATGTTAGACGGAAAGAAAGAAAAAAGAAGGCGATTTCTACCCATGTACACTCTTCTAATAGTGCAAAGCACAAAGTCATTTTGGGTGCGTTTACTTTGGCTCCTTGACATTTCACGCGATAATCATGCATTTTGTTTGTTCAAAGTTCCGTTCTTCTTTCTAACGCCCACCCACTGAAATACCAGAGCACTGCTAGAATGTGCACAATTCTGGTCTAAAAGGTCAACAGTGCCCGTAAAATAGCGGGGGCGGCTAGCAAGGTTCTACTCTTATTTTTGTACAGTTACGCAAAAAAAAACTTCGTTGTAAGACCAGGCAGCAGGCATTTGAAAAAAGTCCCCAAGGGAGGAACTGGCATATTTTTTTTAATGAATACTTATTTGATCCAAAATATTTTACAATCCATGTAAAAAAATGAACGAGTAGACTTTTGCTCGTCTTTGATTTCGTCGCATAATTATTTATCTCCATCAGAAACAGCAAAGAAGTTTTATGTTGGAGAAAGGAAGCAGAGATGAAGCGAGAAAGAGAGAGGAATAGGGAGAGAGGGATAGAAAGAGAGAAAGCGAGAAAGAGAGAAAGGGAAAGAGAGAGAGAGAGAGAGAGAGTGAGGGAGAAAGGGAAAGAGAGAGAGAGAGAGAGATAGAGAAAATAAGAGAGTCATAATCACGCTGGCTTTAATTACGATCGCCTGATAAAGGGAAAGAGAGAGAGAGAGAGAGATAGAGAAAATAAGAGAGTCATAATCACGCTGGCTTTAATTACGATCGCCTGATAAAGTTAGAGCCTAGGCGACATCCAATGAAAAGGTATAAAAACTGGCGACAGACGCCATGGAATGAGGGAAGTGCTCGAGCTCGAGATAAGAAGGAGCACTCCAACAGGCTGTCTTCAAATGGCTGCACACATAATTCTTATCTGCGTTGTGAGCCTTATTGTCAAATCATCTTCAGCTTCATCTATATTTTTAAGTATATACATTTATATAATATAATTATGCCATCAACCCTAATGGTGATACTCTGGCTTTATTTTATCCATGTCTATCAATGATTGCAAAAATGTGTTCCTCGGTGGAATCGAACCTTTGTCACTTGCTGTCGTGTAATGGCGCCTGTTACCACTCGGCTAGCTGCGTACCCCGACTTAGGAATGCTCCGTACGCTCGCCGTCTCTTTCGTACTCGTCACGCTCGCGTCCACCGCGTGCGTCGACAAGGTCGGCAATCTCATCACGGTCGAGGACATCAACGACCGTACGCGAGAAGTCCTTCATAAATAATAGCAGAAATAAATAAATATAAAAAAATATTAATACTTTAAAATAAGTCACAATTTTTGCCATTTTGTCATAAGTCTTCCTAAAAAAAGATATATTAAAATAATAAGAAAAAAAAAGATGAATAAATCCCTCAGATATGACCTCTTTTTTTCGCCGTTTTACAAATTCAGTCAACTACTTCTTTAAAACAATGCTAGTAACAATATAAATGTAGGAGTAGCAAAATATAAACGGTGCCAAAGTAATTTAATTAATTAATTAATTAATTAAATTATTTTTAATTAATTAATTAGTTCATCTTCACAGCATCTCTCGATGTCCATCTCGAGGGTATCCAACTGGGCTCGTACGATGCGAACGGCTCGCCCACTTGTGACAACAAGGAGGCGGGCGTCAAGCTTCCCGGCATGATCAAGATTCTCGGGGGTATATAATCAATTTTTAGTCATTTTTACTTTTGAAATTATTTTTTTAATAATGTTTTATTAATTATCAAAATTACTCTAGTACTCCAATACATTTTTTTTTTTTAATATTTTAACAAAAAAACAAAGAATGTAGTAAATAAATAAATTTATGAAGTGACTAAATTCATTTTCTTAGGCAAGATCAAAGTGACGTCCCCGAATGATCTCGCCAAGGTCGTCGGGAAGCTGACGCTCAGGAAGAACTCATGGCTGCTCGGCACAGTGTGCGAGGATGGCATTGCGAAGAATCCGATCATTCCGAAGGATGACTGGTATATTGGCTTTGCACACCCGTCCACACACATAAGCTACGCCCACTCTTCTAAATATAAGCTCCGCCCACCCGTCCACCCTTTTCAGTCAGTTCGACGCCTCGAAGGTGCTTCCGGAGAGTCTTCGCAAGTTGCTGTCGACTCCGGGCGAGTACGACATGTCGACAATTGAGCAGCAGCTGGGCATTGACAACACCATTCAACTGCCGGCCGTGCCGCACACCATCGACAGTGTCCTCAAGGTAGAGAGAGAGAGAGAGAGAGAGAGAGAGAGGGGAGGAAGAGAGAGAGGAAGAGAGAGAGACCGAGAGAGAGAGGGAGAGAAGGAGGAGGGAGAGAGGACGAGAGAGAGAGAGCGAGAGAGAGAGAGAGAGAATGTGAGAGGGAGAGAGAAAGAGGAGGGAAAGAGGACGAGAGAGGGTGAGAGCGTGAGAGAGATAGATAAATAAATATTACAAAGGTAGGAAAGAGGCGAGAAAATGAGAAATGGTGTAAGGCTAATAGAGAGAGAGAGAGAGAAAGAGCGCGCGCGCGAGAGAGAGAGAGAGAGAGATAAAAAAGAAGAGAGGGGAGAGATCGATTTAGAAGGTGCAAGAGGGACGAAATTGAAGAGAGACGGAGATGGAGAGCCGGAAGGAATGTGATATAAAAAAGATAAAATGGCCATGAATCTGTTTTCTACAGAATCTATTTATGAGTCTCTGCTTCGAAGCAAGAAAGAATGTTCTAATGTCATTCCGCAGCAACAGATAAATGTCATTTCTCTCTCTCTCTCTCTCTCTCTCTCTCTCTCTCGGTCGGTTGAGTACTCTCTCTTTCTTGTCCATACGAGGGCTAAAAACATAGACTCGCTTCGAATATCTTTTCTAGATATTAACGCCTATAACAACATGAAGAATGGGCATAAAATAGAAGGAGACATTCAGACACAACAAGAGCAATGATGAGGCTAAAATATAAAAAAAGGGACGGGTAGAGATATCGGCGAGAGAGAGAGAGAGAGGTAGAGAGATAGTAAGCAGAAAGAGAGAGTAAGAAAGAGAGAGAGAAAAGAGAGAGATAAGAGAGAGAGAGAGAGAGAGAGAGAGAGAATGTCAATATTAATCACCAACCATATTCTCCCGCATATCAAAAAAAAAAATTCCAAAATATAATGGAGATTTCTAAGAAAATATATTAATATGACATGAAGAGATCTTATTTTTTTTTAAGTAGAAGCATCTTTGAATTTGATAATTAATAAAGATTAATAAACAATTTTTTCTAGGGCGAATGGCAAGGGGGCGTTGATGTGGTGAACGGCGGAAATAAAGTCATCACGAACGTTAAGTTCCCGGCTAACACCAAATGGATCTACATCGAATAGAGAAGACTTCTTCTTCTTCTTACTTTTCTTTTTCACTCTCTCACCATATTCTCTATCTCTCTCGCTTTCTCTCACACTCTGCCTCCCTATCGTTCTCTCATTTGCCACGTAGAATTCGTGTTGTTCGATCGCACCTCTGTAGATCTTACCTTAGAAATTAAAGTTGGTTGAGATAATAAATAATTTGTATTTTGAATAAGTTTTTAGTCCCATAATTGTTTCTCCTTGTTGTTCGCAGATACAAACCCTTAGACGTTTCTCTGATTGTGATGCACTTTAATATGTACATATGTTCATTGATTGGCATCAAGAAACATTTGATTGCTGATAATCTTCAACAGATGTTATTAAATGAGACAACAAAAATTCAGGGGAAGAGAGAGACATAGAGAGAGATGGAGAGGGACAGAGATGGAGAGAGAGAGAGAGCGAGGGATAGAATAGAAAAAGAGAATTAGAAAAAGAAAGTTGATATTCAAAGAAAATAAGAGAAACCTTCTGCATCCTTGAAATGACTCAACATGTTGGAAGAGAGAAACAAAGAGGAATATCATGTCAACATTTGGCCAAAAAGGGAGGAAAAGAGCGTGAGATGTGGAGTAAAAGAGAAGAAGGCAAAAGTGGCCAAATTATGGGAGACCAAAAGATGCAGTTATTTACGGCCAATTTTTTTAAAGATAAATTTATTAAAGATGAATTCCTCTCTTTCTTGACTGTGTATTCGATTTTTTTTTTGTGTGTGTGATGATTGAGCAAAGTGCGTAGTCGTCTGATTTTTTTGTTGTTTCGTTTCGATACAAATATCTATGTGTTTCATGATACGCGTCTCTATTCTCTGTCTCGCAAAGCTCAAAGAGATTCAAGGTCGACATGCAATTTGATCTGCCGATTAATGCGAATATGCATGCGCATTAATTAAGAGCATAATAACCAAAGATTATGTCTAAAAATAAACTGTGGAGTTCACGGTGCGCGTTTCATTTTAGTGTAGATAAGAGCGAAGAGTCCATGCCTGCTTTAATTCCAAGTTCTCCGTTGATACCAATCGCCTATCTGACAGGGAAAGCGAGGAAAGTAGAGAATGCATAGGATCAAGCATCTTCCTATTATGCTGCAGAACTTTTTCAAGTCTATACAGCTGTATAAGATTGGTTGGTGGAAAATGAGAAAAACGTTCTCTGAGCTCCCTCAAACGTTAAATTCTATTTAAAAAAAATTTAAAATTAAACATTTTCAAGTTTTTCTTATTTCGTTGTTCATATCAATATCTTGGCTAGTAAAATGCACAGTTCCATTTCTATATCTCAAAAACGTGCGGCGCAGTGACCTCAGACGTGCTTCTTCCAACTGGCTTCCCAGCGCGGCGAGCCTAATAATTCAAGCCCTCATAGCGAACGAAAGAGACATTTGCAGTCTCTTTCGTTCGCTATGAGGGCTTGAATTATAAATATTTATAAATATTATAATTATAATTACATTTCACAACGGCTAGGCTTGTGTGCATTTTATAACTACAGCACACAAAGTTCCGTTTCTCTTTTTCTTACCAGTGATTCAAAGCTCCACACAATCGTGGCCAACATAAAAGGTCAAAGCTGCCTGTAAAAAGGATAGCTAGCCTGCCCATGATGTTTCAACACGTATGAGATGAAAAAAATTTTTGGAATAAAAAACAAGGAAGGCTTTGCATTTTATTATACATATTTATTTATTTCAGAATTTTTTCCACTCCATACAAAAACATATGTACATTATTAAAATGCATACGACCGAGAGCAGACTTTTGCTCTTCTTTGCTTCTTTCACATAATTCCTTATCTCCATAAGAAAATTTGCACTTCCATGTTGGAGAAAGGAAGGAGAATAGAAGCGAAAAAGACATCAGATAGAGAGAGAGAAGGAGAGAGGCAGCGAGAGATGGATAGAGGGACAGAAAGAGAGAGAAAGAAAGAAAGAGAGAGAGATAAAGAGGACGAGAAGGAAAAGAGCGAAGAGATATAGAGAGAGAAACCGATAGACACTCAGATTTCAATTCCGATCGTCTGATAAAGGAAGAGCCTGGGTGACATTTAATTTTTAAAAAAATGTATAAATACTAGCGATGAATGCCAAGAGATAAGAGCAACAAGCGATGGCTTTCTAATTAATTCCCATCGACTTGGATTGAGACTTTCGCTAGTACTGAGAACACCTTTCTAGCTTCATCTGCTCTTGTAAAGGTGGGCGATCTCTGAAAAGTTATGTGAGATTTCAAATTTCCGCTTCAATTCGCACTCTCATTCGCTCGCGCTATTTTCACGCAGCTCATATTTTTCGGTGATCGCCTTCCTTTAAGTGTAATTAATTTGTCTAATTCATCCCAAATAGCAGTGGTCTGGCTTCACTTTATCAATGTCGTTGATTGCCATGAGTGAGAGCCCCGGCGGAACCGAACCACCATCACTCTCTTTCATACTTGGCGCCTTTTACCACTCGGCTAAGGTATGCTCCTAACTCTCGCCGTCTCATGTGTGCTTGTCACGCTCGCGTCCTCCGCGTGCGTCGACAAGGTCGGCAATCTCATCACCGTCGAGGACATCAACGACCGTACGAGCTTTCATATTTAATTTTTTTTAAATAAATAGTCTAATTATTATTTTTTTAAATAAAAAAATCATTAAGACTTCTCAATGCATTTATCGTTATTATTCGGGAAAAGATAAATTAAAATAAGTTATAAGCGGAAAAAACCCACCTAATGTCTCCTAGATATACTATTTGCCTTTTTTAAAACACATTTCTGCATCCGGCACCCTTTTTGGCTCCCAGTCAACATTGTTTAAAATGAGAGGCAGTACTTACATGTAAATTGAGGAGAAGCTAAATCAAATATTTATTAATTAGTTTACAGTATTTTCTCTGTTAGTGCCCCTCCCTCTATTAGAACCCCCCCCCCCCCTCTAATAGTGCCCCCCTCTCGCGAAAATAGTGCCCCCGGGGGCACTAATAGAGAAAATAAGGTAATTAATTAATTAAATTGGTTAATTAATTAAATTAATTAATTAAGCGTCACTCGACATCCATCTCGAGGGCATCCAACTCGGCACGTACGACGCTAACGGCGCGCCGACCTGCGACAATAATGAGGCGGGCCTCAGACTTCCCGGCATCATCAAGATTCTTGGAGGTACACTTTTTTTCTTCCTATTTCCCTATTATTTATTATTTTTAACTTTTTTTTAAAATAATTTTATTTCTATTTTTTTTCGCTATCATAATTCAGTATAATACTATTTTCAGCTAAAACAATAAGAAGAAAAAGGTTGTTTTCTTTTCGACAAAAATATTTATATATTTTCTGTTAGATTTTCATGTAAAAAGAATTTAATTATTATAAAATAAATAATTTATTTATTTTCTTAGGAAAGATCAAAGTGACGGCCGCGAATGATCTCACCAAGATGATCAACAAGAATACACTCAAGAAGAACTCGTGGCTGATCGGCACGGTCTGCGAAGATGGCATTGCGAAGAATCCGATCATTCCGACGGATGCCTGGTATTTGCTCCGCCCATAAATAAGCTCCGCCCACCCGTCCACATATAAGATAAGCTCCACCCACCCGTCCACATATAAGATAAGCTCCGCCCACCCGTCCACATATAAGATAAGCTCCGCCCACCCGTTAAACTGTTTGCAGTCAGTTCGACGGATCGAATTTGATTCCGGAGAGTCTTCGCAAGTTGCTGTCGACTCCGGGCGAGTACGACATGTCGACGATTGAGCAGCAGCTGGGCATTGACAACACCATTCAACTGCCGGCTGTGGGCCCAGCGATCAAGAGTATTCTCAAGGTTGCGAAATGGATGGAAAGAGAGGAGAGAGAGAGACTGAGAGAGACAGAGAGATAGATAAATAATACAAAGATGAGTAAAGGGTGAAAGAGAGAGAGATTAAGGCACAACGAAATAAACAGGAGTGAGGAGGTTGCGAGAGTGCGAGTGGAAAGTGTAGAGAGACGGAGAGCAAGGGAGAATGAAAATAAGGAACAGATAGAGTGTCCAAGAATCTTTCCTACATACATACATGTATGTAGATACATTTATTCTTGAGTTTCTGCTTCAAAGCAAGAGTGACATTAGCAGCAATGTTCATGTGGCATTCACTTATTAATGTCACGCTCTCGGTTGGGGTTACTTTCTTAGCCACAACAGAAGAGACCTGATTCTAATCTCTTGTCTTGATGATAACAACGCCTATCACAATGGATATAAAACAGAATGAAATTGAGAAGGGCAAAAGCAATGCTGGACTAAAATTTAAACAAAAGAAAGGTAGGGTAGCAAGAGATATCGGGAATTGAGAGAGAGAGAGAGAGAGAGAGAGAGAGAGTGAGAGAGTGAGAGTGAGGTGGAGATAGCAATCACAGAGTGAGAGCGAGAGAGAGGGAGAGAGAGATAAAGAAGGAGAGAGAAAGCGAATAATTAGCAAACATCTTCCATTGCCAACGAAGAAATCAAGGAAATCGAGACAAAGTGTTCGCACTCATTGCATATCTTTTGGGATTATATTAATAATATGTTAAAAGAATCAGTAGTTCGGCATGAAGAGAAATTCTTTTTAAAAGTATATAGTCTAGAATAACTTTGTGATAATTAATTGGCAATATATATATATATAGCTTATTTATTTATTTTATTTATTTATTTTTTTTATTAGGGCGAATGGCAGGGAGCGGTTGATGTTGTGAACGGCGGAAATAAAGTCATCACGAACGTCAGGTTTCCGTCAAACACCAAGTGGCTCTACATCGAATAGAGGAGGAATCTTCCTCTTCTTCTTCTTCTTCTTCTTCTTTTTTCTCTGTCTCTCTCACTTTCTCTCACGCTTTGTTCGTTCTCTCACATAGAATTCGAGTTATTCGATTGCGTCTCTGTAGGTCGTCGAAATTATTAAGCTTGTTGAGAATGTATTTTGACTAGGTTTTCAGTGCCACAATTGGTGATCCTAGTTGTTCGCAGATATTCACTATCAACACTTAGACTTTCTTCATATTGTGATGTACTATAATATGAAGCGATTTGCGAGAGAATCAGAAAGAAGCTTAGTTCCGGGGGACCCGGCCAAAATCGACCAGCTTAGATTTTCTTTAAAAGTTCTGTGTAGGTGTTTTCTGATATGAGGAATCGATTGGAAGTGGTCTAAGGATCGGAAAATGCCGTTTTCGTTAGCTATGAAAGCTTGAAATATGGGGCTCGCAGCACAGGTAGGCGAGTTGGATGCACGTCTCGGATCACTGCGCCGCGCTTTGTTGAGATATATAAACGAAAATTTACATCTCAATAGATAAGATATTGCTCTAAACGATAAAAAGGAAAAAATTGAAAAATTCCAACTCTAAAGTATTTATAGACGTTGAAGTTTGAGAGGGCGCAGACAACTTATTTCTCATTTTACCTGAACCAAACCTACATATTTGTATAGAGCATGAAAAGAGCTTTCGAATCCACTATAGGATTTAGAAAACTTAGGAAGTCTTTGATGTTTCTGATCGATTATTAAGGTGCGACAGTGTTAATCAGCCATTCAATATCATCTCCGCAAGTTCAAACATACACCATATGAAAGAGCGTGAAATTTGCTACAAGTCAAATCTACGATGTTTTGTTATCAACCATAAAATTAACCGGTAGTGCCACCAGCATTCCGCACAATAATATATTTTTTAGGTTATTCGAATTAGAATATTCCAATTTTTTGAGCACCCTTTCCTTGAATAATTGTTACAAGCAGATGCCCTATTCTTTTGACTAACAACAAAAAAAAATCGTAATTTTTTTATTTCTAATGAAAGAAGTCATCGTATAGCAAATTTCACGCTCTTTCTTCTAGTTTATGTTTGGAAGTGTTAAAAGACTTTTAAGTATCTTTTTTAATCCGCGGACGTGCTGATTTGTACTGCCTCGGCGAAATAATCGCTCAGGAAACATCAAAGACTTCCTAAGTTTTCTAAATCCAATACTGCATTCGAAAGCTCTTTTCATGCTCTATAGGTAGGTTTGGTTCTGGTAAAATGAGAAAAAAGTTGTCTGCCCTATCTCAAACTTCAACTTCTATAATTACTTTAGAGTTGGAAATTTTCAAATTTTCTTTTTTTATTGTTTAGAGCAATATCTTGGCTATTGAGAGTTAAATTTTCGTTTATATATCTCAACAAAGCGCGGCGCAGTGATCCGAGAGGTGCATCCAACTCGCCTACCCACGCAGCGAGTCCCATATTTCATTCAAGCTTTCATAGCTAACGAAAACGGCATTTTCCGATCCTTAGACCACTTAAAATCGATTCCTCATATCAGAAACCACCTATACAGAACTTTTAAAGAAAATCAAAGCTGGTCGATTTTGGCCGGGTCCTCGTCCATTTCGATTCTCTCGCAAATCACGTCATATGTAAATTCATTGATAACATCAACAAAAATTCGACTGCTGAGAAAACATAAATAGATACTCTTGAACATTATACAAATACAAATATGCAGGTACAACGCACATATAACTTTTTTAAAATTAAATTCTGATCTATTTTCAAGCAGCTATGTTCAGATAGATGGGAGACAGAAGTTAAAAGTGTTGAAATGAAATGTCCATTCATGCATTTTCAAGCCACTTCACATTCAGACATTCAGACTTCACAAAAAAAATGTTCTTAAAGTGAAAAAATTTAGAACGGCAAGTTGTAAAATTTTTCCCATAAACCCTACCCTTCGTTCTAAAATAAACAATCTATGTATATATTTGGACAATTTGTTCAAATGTAGTCAGAAGTCAACGCTCTAAATAGTGCACATTTGCTGAACACGGAAAGCTATACTTCTTTATTCTCTGTGATGGAAAGGGACACTCAAGGGTTGTACTCGATGGGGAGGTTCTTGCGCAGACCATGCCGTCGCCCTGGAACCACTCGCGGCGGAACTGCTTAGCGGCGCCGTCCGGAGTGTTGGTCCACTCGATGGTGATGCGGTCGTTCTATTTCGCTTTCCTTTCTCTCTCTCACTCTCTCTCTCTCTCTCTCTCGATTTCCTTTTCTCTCCCTATCGTCTTCGCTAGACCAATAAAATTCCTTGGGCAAGAAATCACTCCCCTAATCGTTCCAGGTTCGCTGCTCGAGCCACGCGCTCTAAAGAGTTCTCATCGTCTACAGCGCATGAATGATCAGGTGTGGCTAATTAATCGATAATTGAATAATCATTTGATATATTTCGTGACCTCCTCTTCGACCTTCAATTTTTTTTTATCGACACGAATACATAACGAATTAATTATTTAAAGAAAATATGTACATACAAATGTACATATGACGCGATTTGCGAGAGAATCAAAAAGAATCAAGCTGCCCGGGGACCCGGCCAAAATCGTGCAGCTTGGAATTTGTTCAAAACTTCCTTGAAGGTGTTTTCTGGTATGAGGAATCGATTGGTCATCTAGTCATCAGAAAATGTCTCTTTCGTTCGCTATGAGGGCTTGAATTATTAGCCTCGCCGCGCTGGGAAGCCAGTTGGATGCACGTCTGAGCTCACTGCGCCGCAGTTTCTTGAGATATAGAAATGAAATTTTGCATTCTAATAGGCAAGATATTGCTCTAAACAACAACAAAATAAAAAAGTGAAAATTTCCAAATTTTAATTTGTTATAGATTTTTTTGTTTGAGGGAGCACAGACAACGTATTTCTCATTTTAGTAGAACCGAACCTATACAACTGTATAGAGCTTGAAAAGAGCTTTCGAATGAACTATTGGGTTTTGGAAACTTAGGATGCACTGAATTTTCCTAGTCACTTATCCCAGCGCGGCAGGACAAAACAGCACTTCATAATCATTTTCGCATGTCCAAACATACACCATAAGAAAGAGCGTGAAATTTGCTACAAGCTGAATCCCTTTCAATAATCTTTCAATTCTACAATTTTTTGTTATAAGCAATAAATATTGGGCCGGTAGTGCCCTTTTCATTGCACCCAATAATCCATATTTTTAGTTTATTCGAATTAGAATATTCCAATTATTTTTTAAGCGCTCTACCTTGAAGAATTGTTATAAGTAGATGCCCTATTCTTTTGATTTATTACAAAACATTGTAGATTCGGAATTATATTGAAAGGAGTTTAGCCTGTAGCAATTTTCACGCTCTTTCTTGCGGTTTATGTTTCGGCATACGAAAAATGATTCTGAAGTAGTTCTTCTAAGCCGCGGACGTGCTGATTTGCACTGCCACTCCGGGATAATCGATCAGGAAACTTCAGCGCATCCTAAGTTTCCTAAACCCTATAGACCATTCGAATGCTCTTTTCATGCTCTATACAGCTGTATAGGTTCGGTTCTACTAAAAGAAGAAATACGTTGTCTATGCTCCCTCGAACATAAAAATCTATAACAATTGAAAGTTGGACATTTTCACTTTTTTTTATTTTTTGTTGTTTAGAGCAATATCTTGCCTATTGGGATGCAAAATTTCATTTCTATATCTCAACTAACTGTGGCGCAGTGAGCTCAGACGTACATCCAACTGGCCTCCCAGCGCGGCGAGGCTAATAATTCAAGCCCTCATAGCGAACGAAAGAGACATTTTCTGATGACTAGACCACTTCCAATCGATTCCTCATACCAGAAAACACCTACAAGGAACTTTTTAACAAAATCAAAGCCGGTCGATTTTGACCGGGTCCCCGGCCATTTAGATACTCTCGCAAATCGCGTCATATGAACATGTATATCGTTCTCGCTGACGAGTTCACATATGTACTATATTTGTTAAGGAAGAGATGTAGATAGACAGAATTTTTCTGCTTACACGTTGTTTCTCAATGCTAGCCTACAGCTTATTTTAGTGAACTCTTTTAATTCTTACTTGAATAGATATCGCTAACAATCTTCGTGGATGTTCTCAATATTGATTTCTGTTGCCCAAACGTTGCTGATGAATTGTCTTACGCACTCAATTTCCTCGAGAATTATTTCCTGCATGTTATCTTCTTTCTTTACTATTGATCTTCATTCGATCTAAACACAACTGCAGGTTTAACTTTTTTGCCATAAATAAATAAACTACATACATATGTTGGTACATACATAGATGTAAGAGGGAAGAGAGATTCTCCCTCCTGATTAAGAGTCCTTGACAACTTTCTCCAGAATCGCAATCTTGGTCTTCTCCGACAATCCAGCGTACTCTTCCTTGCTCAGCAGGGTCTTCATCAAACAAGTCGTCTTAATCGAGTCGAAGCAGAATTCCTGAGTGAGCAGCGATTTATTACTCGAACACTCTGTAATATTCCTCTGCTTTTATGATGCACTATCCTTTTTAGTCTTCTGCTAATGAATACCTTAAGAATGGTGATATTGTAACTGTCGGCCCAGAGCAGCTTCTTCTCCAGTGAAATTTCACAACCGTACGGACCGCAGAGAAATTGTGTGCATTCACGTTGAAGGAGTAGAAGGGCGAAGCGGACGCTGAGACGAAGAAGGCACTCGATGTTCTCGACTGACAAGGATGAGACGTTGATTTGTCAATAAAGAAAAAAATATATATATAATTGCACACTTTGGTATCTTTCTTCGAGACAACTATATGGTTTTTATATGCAGAATTCATAGCTTTTTTTTCTTAATCGAGTGGAAAGAGAGAAATGCACCGGTTATCTTCTTCCGTGATGGATAAATGACTTGAAGCAGCTCGTTGAACTCGTCGAAGTCGACGTCGTCAAGTGGAATTGCCGACATTCCCTGCTCGCGAAATCCCTTGAAGAACATGGCGTAGAAGACGGGAGAGAGCATAGACAGGTACTGTAAGCAAATTATTGTTATATATTATAGAAATATTTAAAGCAATAATATATTTTTAAGAATATAAATAAATCAGGACACAATAATAAAAGTAAATTCAAGGAGGATGCCATGTCATACCTCTTTTCCAACGTATAACGGCCTGCCATCGAAGACTAGGGCGACATCCCTAGTGTGTTTCTCAGAAGTTGTAAAGTCGTAGAGCGGCGTTCGAAAAACGAGAGGGATTTTAAATATGATGTAAAGAACTGCTTCTTTGATTGGTAAAAAAAAACAATATAGAAATGTCAATATGTAATAAAGGTAGTAGATCATTATGCCCAATTCACAAAGCCTTGATTTATTACTGAATGTTTGTGACTGCTTTCTCGACGCTGATCTTCGCTTCGATGATTGTCAAGATGAGGTCTCCATGGGGCCTTTGCGAGCGGCGAATGACGTCATCCATCTCCATGAGTGTCTTGGAGGTGAAACCTTTAGCTTTCCCGCTCAGCGTGCTTGTCAGCTGAAAAAATTAATCAAAAAGCCGTATGCTTGTTCTCGTCTCTCTTTATGTTTTTTACTTTCTTTATGTTTGCGCTCTTCTTTCTCTATTCTCTCTTCTGTCGCTCACCAGATTGACGCTGCTTGGTATCCAATTGCCGTACCCCCTTTCCTTCGAGCTCACTGAGAGCTGCACTTCGCAGTTCGCGAATGCGAAGCTTTCATCAAAGGCATCGCAGTGTACGAGTACTTCGAGGTGCTCCGTGAAACCTCCCATTTCGGCCGGGTAAGCCGTTCTAACCGAAAGGTTCCTAAAAAAATATATATATATATATATATATATAGACATATGTTTTCTTTTTCAAGACAATAGAATTCTAAGAAGATTATGTATTAAAAAAGCATCAGTAAATTACCATCGTTGATTTTCGATCACGACCGCAGACGAACGTGTTTTGTTTGTATTTTGAATTTTCTCTAGATCGAGAATTTCGAGCCGAATACAGCCTTCAGTTTTGTAGATATCTGTATGAGAAAGTAGTTGTTTTTTTTTAATTTGTAATCTGTTATCTTTTTAGTTTCTTTTACTCTGATCTTCTTCAGAGCACAAATGCTTCAGCTTAAAAAAGATATCTCGATACAGGCTGCTTTGTGATTGTTGCAACAAAATATCGTGCAACTATTGCAAGGTCATACACGCAAATGGATCAAATAAATGGCTTTTCTTTTCTTAAAACTAATATTGCACTGAATTTATTTAATACCATATTTATTAAAGTTCTTTTACTCTTGTTTCAGCGAGTGAAAAAGATCTCTATAAATGCAGATTTGTGTTTATTGCATACATCACAAAATATATGACAACTATCGGAAGGTCACGCACGTCAGTCAATCAAATCAATGACTTTTTCTTCACAATAAATGTTGAATTAAAACGTTTAATACAAAAGTGCTCACCTTGCATGACGCGTCGAGTGGGAAGCAGAGAAAACCGACCTGTGTGCAGTCACGAATGAGAGAATGAAGTGGATTACGTCTGTACATTCCAGAATCGAAGAACTGCTAATTCCATTACAGTCGTACGTAATTGCACAAGTAACGCTATATGATGCAAGTGTGACAAAGAGAGGCGAGAAAATGAATGAGAGTTGAAACGAGATGAGAAGGAGGGGCAATAAAACGAGGGTATTCAGCGATCAGTGAGAGAAATAATGAACGACGGGCTAAACGAGAGTGAAGTTGAAGCTGACTTACTTTGCGCAGGCCTAGCAATTAGTAGGTTGCCTTAATTCGCGGTTAATTAACTTAACATATGTCAATTAACATATGCAAAATAGATAATCGCTTCAATAGCGAGGTCAAGCAGTTAATGGAGGATTGGTGAAAACTATCCGAAAAAAAATGAATAGTTATAGTTGTAATCTTTTGTCCTCGCCAGAAAAGGATAGATTACAAGGTTTTCTCGCTCTCACCAAACTGGACTCTCACACAAGCGCCAGATATCGTACGGCGAGATGCTCTCGCCAGCAACCTCTTGCTGTATCTCCCACGAGTCCTCCGGGACTCTTTTATCTCTCTCGCCTAACTCTCTCGCTGGTCGTACTCCTTTCCTAATCCTTCTTCCTTATCCTCACTCCTCTGCCGAACACCGCCGGGAGGGGGACAGCCGGCCGCAGAGATCCGAGAGTCTTGAGATGAGATGCGGGAACAGAGAAGAACACGTAGAACCGAACAGAACATGTCTCGCTGACCGTGTCGGCAGCAGAACTTCTACTCGATTGCGTCTTTTCATCTCTTTCTACCTTGGTTGTCTCTAAGATTCCGCCTGTAGAAGGTGAACCGCCACCCTTCGCTATATACAGCAACCTCAAATCATGTCCAAACATTTTGTGCTAGCTCAAAATAAATAGTAAAACTGAAAATTGTCTGATTGTGAGAGAAGAATTATGAACACTGAATGTTATTAAATCCTTAATATTGATCGTTGTAAAGCATAAATTAAATTCATATAAAGCTTCGCAGAGAAGTTAATGATTAATTTGATAGCTTCAATCAAGAGGCAATTAATTTTTTGTACGCTACACGCTGCACGCTATAAAAAAGTGATTTTTTTGCACGCGACACGCCAAATATCTTTTTCTTGATTGAGGTTTTAATCGTGTTCAATAGTTTTATAGTAGTTTTTTCTCACTATTTTAGTCTCTTTCTCTATTTCCTGTCCTCCTTTACTCCCTCTTCTAACTTCTTCTCACTCTAAGAGCAAATGAGAACGGCAGTGTGCAGGGAAAGATGAGATTACACAAAGAACGAGAGTTCGTCGCGTCAATTATATAATCTGAGCAACTAGGATATGTTTGAGAATTCACACAAGGGGAGGCTAGATCCTATAGATGCTCTCCGAGTCGTCGCTGCATTTCTTCAGCCACAACTTGAACAGGCGGCAGTTCACGGGTTCGTGGCAGTCATTCCCGCATTCGAAGCTGAAGCAGTTGCCGCATTCGCACTCTGCCCTCCCTCTCTTTCTCACTGCACCGTTTCTCTTCCTCTCTGCACTATCCTCTCCTCTTCTGGAAGGTGCCAAGCCTATTCACTTTATAGCTCCTGCGAACCGAAGGGTAAAACTTATAACCAAATTTTCTGATTCGTCTGAACGACTCAACGCATCAAAGAGATCTTCATTGGCTGTTTCGTCTATCTCGCCATCGCTTCTCTGGCGATGAAGAGACGAGAAAACAGATTAGGAAGAAAAGGTGACAGAGAGCGAGGAGAAGGGGAAGGGATGAAAGAAAGGAAGAAGAGAGAGAGAGAGAGAGAGAGAGAGAGTGCGAATGGAGAGGAGAGGATCATCTCTTTTTCGCTCATCCCACACTCCAAGTGCTTCTGAATAGAATGACTGGCACCTCTGGTACTCTGACTTACCCCTAATAATATCGAATTGAGACCTTACGAGGTCTCATTCGAGTATTGATGTCACTAAGATAGGTTCAAAAATACGTCGTAAGGCTTCAAAACGGCCTCATTAGGAATCAATTTCAAGTTATTAGGCATTCGTCGTATACTTTATCAGATGCGGAAATAAGCAATAAATACGTGATTATTGGTGATTTCTTAGGAATTGAATAGCCTATAATATTGCGAGTTGCTACTTAACATCAAAATTATCAACTTCCAACAATTAGAGTAATTAACTTCAAAATTGTTGTAAAAATACCCAAATTTAACAAGGTAGCAAAATAAAAGATCAATCAAACAGCAGAAACAGTTACTCAAATAAAGAATTAGTCAACAAACTGCATTTAGCAGTACTTTCAGCTTACATGGCCGGAGTCTACTCGGTGCCTGAAGTCGCCTGTGAAGTCGTGCCGAGAGTCTTTTTACGGTTGTAACGCGCTTGCGTTCTATAATAAATATAACTGTTTGGAATATAATAAAGCTTATATAATTGACATTTTGGGAACTTAACGCAAAGTGAAAGAATAGAGACACTGACGTAATGTAGGTCCAGTAGTGCGCCCAGATCGCGCAAACCGAGGCTTCCAGACCGTTCTTCTCTCCATTCTGGACAGAGATTGCCTCCATGAACGCATCTAGAGTATACGTGTTAGCCTAGTCTATCGATAAGAAGAGTAATCGAGACGTACCGACACATGCGTTGAGCATTTCCATTGGAATCGGAAGAAGATCCTTCTGTGGCTTGTCCGAGACGGTGTACAGATGATGAGATTCGACAGGGATGAGCTAAGAGAAGGAAGGAACTTAGGCTTACCAAGCAGAGAAACATCATAACCTGATCGAGACAGTTCACAGCGACATATTTGATGACCTTTGAGAGTGGACCAGTCTTAGAGCTGCAGCGCTTCATCGCAGCCAGGACATTTCCAGAACCTGATGTATTCGAATATGCATTTCAAATATTACCATTTAAATGCATAAAAAATGCAAAAGGATTGTGTAACACGAACCTCCAGACACAGGCGTGACGAAGAATTGCTGATCGGGAGTTCTGGCCATCTCATTGACGCGGACGCGGTCGAAAGTGACAACAACAGCTCCCTAAATTAAAATTTTTAACTCCAAAGAATTTTTTTTTTAGTATTTATTTTATTGTTTGACCTGGGGTACTTTCTCCTCGGTGTCATGGAACACGCGTCGGGTGCGTTCGAATTCAAGCTGAAAACAGAGAGGGCGAGACAGAGACAGCACCAGCATGGACTAACTGCTTTCAGTGCTCCGTAGATAGTAGCGTAGACAGGGAAGAGTTCTTCAGGACCATTTTTCGCAAGAGCTTTCAGTGTGGTGTACGAGAGACCCTTTTCCTTCTTTGTTCGAGCTTCCTTTACGAACAGTTCCTAAGAACGCATCCATCTATGATCCAATTTTAGGAATTTACCTTTTAAAATGTGTTAATTAAAAAGAATTTGGACCTGTGCTCGCGCGTTGTCCTCCTCATTATCAGAGAGGTTGATGAAATAAGTACCAATTTTTGCAGGGGAGAGCTTGGTATCCCCAAAAAGCGTAATCTTCCCGGATTCCTGCATTAGTGAAATAACCCTGGTGTTTCTTTACTAAATTTAAATAAAGCATTAGAACCTTCACTGAGCGAGATGGAGTACGACTTCCCCCTCCTCCTCTTCGAAACCAGCGCCAGAGTTGAGCAAGACGTCATTTCCGTCTGCCTCTTCCAATTCTTCTCCTTCTTCGTCTTCGATGTCGCTCTCCACCAAGACTCGCATAATTTTCTGCAATGATAAAAGCATGCTCACTTTATAATAACATCTACTAGAATGCTCCAACCGTCTTTTTTACCTTTCCCAACCGTTCAAAACGGTTAGGAACGGCACTTCTCTTGAGGCTGGTGGTGGGAGTGGCAGAGTATTTATTCTGAGCAGGGTTTGTGACAGGGCACGAGAAGTCGTGCTGTTCCCTCATAAGCTGCATGGCTTTCTTCGCGCGGGGGTCACCCATTTTCGCTTGGGTTTCATTAGTGCGAATGTTAGTAAATTATGTAAACGAGGTATCACGAAAGCTATTAAAGCTTCTGAAAGACACGCAATTGACTTAGATCTGACTTCATTCATTCGATTCTTATTAGGAGAGCATGGGGCGACGAGAATACGGCAAAATAAACTCAATTCCAAATGATTTCACAATAATCGCATGACCCACAATATCAGAAATAGCAACTGCAACGTTCTCAGCATAACCCGAAAGCACACCACCGTATCTTATGTCGCAGAGTTGGGCCGTTATTTGTCTAAATTTAACATCCAAGTTTTCTTGAGAGAGAGAACGGACAAGCTGGTCATTGTGCCCCTTTCCTACTTTAATTCTGGACACGATCACCCGGTCCCCTCCTTGACCCGACAAGAAAAAACCAATGATTCTACCATAGCGAATAGAGCACATTGAGCGGAAAAGGATTATGCTATCATCATAAGAGTTAGATTCGGTATTTGAATACCTTCTGCCGTATACGGTGTGAGATGGGGTGAAAATATCGTCGCTTTGCGTGAATGGCGACATTTCTTGAGGAATCTAAGCAAGCACTTTTGTGAAGTTTTTGCCAAAGTAAAGAGGCAATACCTGACTTTGGCGAGTGGAAACTTCCACTGGCAGTTGAATGGCGAGACGAGTGCAGAGTGACTTCAACGGCGGGTCAACTTCGACGCTCTCCCACCCATTCTCCGAGCGTCGCTTCACCTCTAGTAGTATCAGTTGAATGAGCGATGTGCTGTAAAAATGATATCGCACTAATCTTTCCTAAACACTATTCTAACTTTTTTATCATGAATTTTCCGACGTTTCGAGTAAGGTTAGAATGCAGGCATGTCTGCATCACGTAGTGAAGATGTTCGGAAGAAATTGTTGAAAATGGGTACTGACTACCCATCATATCGACCAAATCAGGCAGATGGAAGCAAAGGGTCTACGAATGAGTGGAATAGGCAACATATCCAGAAGAAAGGATATAGCTTACATGAACTTTGATACCGTTGAGGAGAAATGGGCAATGTTCCCTTACGGCAACTGCCAGCCACTCACAAAGACTTCGCACCCTAGATGGCATCTTTTCATCGGAGGCGCTGAGCGGGCATACCATCTCCTATAAAACAACATCCTATAAGGTTTTCATAACAGTTAATTGTTACCCTGTTGATGGCATTAATTATGAGCACGATCAATGCCATGACGGGAGTAAGGAGACCTGACATTGCGCAGCCAACAACTACCGAGTTGAAAAGCTAAACATTTGTAAACTTTTTGACTCTACATCCTTTTCATCTTATTAACCCCTTCCTTCTCGCCGCCCGTGCACTCTGTCAATGAACGAGGAAGCCGGCGGCAAAAAGAAGGCAGCTTCGTGCTAGCAAGGAGAGAGCGCACCTATATATATTCAATTAATTAATAGATTTCATTCCACGTAACCTCAGTAGCATCAGCAGAAAACTCCGCGTGCTTTGGGAGCTGGTTTTGCCAAACGGATCCAGCGACTTCTAAAGTATCAATATACATCACCACATAATTGTTTTAATAAATAACCTTGCACTATGGCATTCATTGCTCCTTCCTGCATTGTGTGCAACCAATCAACCGGAGAGTGATGCATAGTTATGACTGAGTGAGCGAAAGAGAAGTCGGCGCCAAGTGAGAAACCATCCGGTTCCTTTCTCAAACGGGGACCCGAAACTCTCTCAGCTCGACCTAGTTGAAAAAGAGGTTTTTATGTTCAGTTTTGAAAATTAGGTCGCGTCATACTTTGGGTTCCTGGAGGATGAAGCTTCGCTTTGGTGCCAGAATCGTAACAATAAAAACAAGCGCCAGCAGCGGAGTGATGTTTCATGCCGAATACCTTTCGACGAGCCTATAAACAAAACAAATATCCCCGTCTAAATATGCCCTAGTGTAACTATATCCCCGTCTATATATGCCCTAGTGTAACCGGGTCGTCATGTGAGCCGGCGACAACTTTGGCATCGATGTCCAGACCCTTCCACGACTTCACAACTTCTAGTTCTTTCACAACGTATTTCAGCAGGCGGTCGTGCACATTAGTGGAAGGATCTCTCTCGCCAAAGAAAACCGCGGTGATGGAAACGTTTCCTTCCCGAGCGCGATGCGCGTCTGATATGTCTAATGGCAGCAACGACATAGGCCAGCATTTTAGTCTGCAGTAACACATCATCGCATTTTTTTTAAAATTTGAACTATAACAAAAACCTAGAATGTCTCTTCAATCGGACTCCATCCCAGCTGACGAGGTAGCTCAGTGGTTGCACATTTGTGGACCTTTTAATCCTGTCGCGAAAGAATGGCCACGCCAGTGGCGTGTCTGGCATTTTCCCCGACGATATGGATTCGTGAGTTTGCAATATGTGCTCGTAGAAGCCATCGAGCAATCGATGGATTGGTCGAGTGAGATTTGCCAGAAAAACAGTTGACGTGGAAGCTCCACGTGAGCACGAGCATCTATTTTAACCCACATTAATAATGATAAGAGCAAATATCAATCATACCGGGAGCAGTCGTAAGCACACTCGGCGCATAGTGTTATGCGGTGGCTAACAAAGTCGCCACTCATCAAAAATTCCCGCATGAATTGTTCATGGCTAGTCGGATGGCCAGCAAAATACATTCCGAGGCCTGCAGCCACCACTTCTTTTGATAAACATGTATAAGGATATAAACTTATAAAGCATTATTAAAAAGCAAGGAAATACTTTTCTGAACAAGTAAATATTACGAAAATTTAACGAACTTGAGTAGCTGAAACAGTTGTCGAGGAGAAACTGCAGTCGACAAAGAACTTCTGATGGAATCTCGCTCAAGTCAGTCGTCGTTGAAGGTTCTTCGAGCACTAAAGAAATTGCTACGTAATACAACGTATTAAACTCAAAGTTGAAAAGAATATGTTTAATGAAGTGCTTCAAAGAAATAACTGAAATAATCCTCACAATCTCGATCAGTAGTAATCGCTCCCTCTTCCACTTCTCTTCCAAACTGTGCATCGAATTCTTCTTCGTCGTCCTCCAATCCAACTACGTCCACTACCTCCTCTTCATCTCTTCTTCTTTTAAGGACAGCATTCTCTGCTAGCGCAACAGCATCACGCACGAGCTTTCGGCGGCTAGGAGACACAAACCTGCGCATCTTCTGAAAACGTCAAGCTAAAGCAAAAAATAAATAGTATTCGAAAACAAACGCAAAAGAATGAGACATAGTAGAGCCCACATTTCTGAAGTGAAGCGCTTTCAAACAATGTAAGAATTTCCTTACAGTATATTACACTACCAGTCGCACCAAAACCCTTGAGATTTACGAAAGCCTTGACTAGGCGCATCGGAATATTATTTGGCCTCAATTCTCAATGAGATGTTATTAGGCGTAAGTCAGATTACCAGAGACGAGAAGTGCCGCCTGTTGATGTTGTGACCGAAGAAGTGCAGCGACGACTCGGAGACTTGCAATAGGATCAATTCCAAGGAGTATCCCTAGTTGCTCAGATTATATGTATGACGAGGCTAACTCTCGTTCTTTGTGTCATCTCATCTTTCCCTGCCCACTGCTGTTCTTATTTCTCTCATTTGGTTGTTTCTTTTTATTCCCTAAGAATGAATGGGTGTTGTCTATGAAACAGAGTATAGAGTGAGAAGAAGTTAGAAGAGGGAGTAAATGAGGAAGGGAAATAGAGTAAGAGACTAAAGTAGCGAAGAAAAACGACCAAGAAAAAAAAATTTGGCATGTGGCGTGCAAAAAATTTCGACCAATTGGCTTTTTTTCATTTCTGGAAACATACATTCACGTCAGAGCGCGCCAATTGACGCTGAAGTTATCGGTTCACGTAGCTTGTTTCGATCCTTCGACAGCCCATTTTACCTACTTAACGTGATACGTTCAATCGTAGCTTGTCTAGCACCATTTTTTAAATACGCCTTTCTTGCGAGAAACTCCCTCGTTGCATCTATATAACGATTTTATTTCATGATTGTCAATTACTTTTCGTTCTTATGCCTATTTTCCTTTTTTCTTCTAGTTAATTTAGATCATTTTTTGTAAATATGACATAACTAGAACAAATGTCACTCCTTTTTCGAGAAAATTGTGAAGTAAACGAAATCCTCCTTTGCTGTTTTTGTGGCGGTACCAAGCGACTTTGGCGGGCCACTCCTTCTTCGCTTCTCCGCACTAAATGGCTGTTTGCAGATTTCAATGGTTAGCAGTGGAATGCCTTACAATTAACTTATAAGAAGGTCTTGACTTGTAAATAAGGATGCGAATTATGTGATCGCGAAGAGAAATCCTATAGGCAGCTTCGTCTTTTCGTTGAGAAACAAGGCGAGAATTTTCTTCCAGCATAAACACAATAAGTTGTTGTTTAAAATTGTTCTTAGCTGTGTTTGGAGCTATTTTCCGAACCTTATTCGTCGTCATTTCTTATCAATTTGCCGCATTAATTAACAGTTCAGTAACTTTACAATTAATATTTTAAAATCCTGCAAGTAGCTTAGCTTTGTTGCTATGCAGGTTAACTTTTGCAGTACAAATTAAAACTTTATTATTTCATTCAAAATGATTGCTGAACCACGTTCAAAAACATTTTCTACAATTCTTCTTCAATACTATGAATTTTGGGAACCTCTACACTCTCTCCCCCTTTTACTTTAGAAACATGGTCGATTCAATTGTAGCCTGTCTAACACAATCCTTTCTGATTCTTTCTTGCGAGAAACTCCGTCGTTGCATGCATATATAACGTTTTTGTTTCATTACTGTCATGACGTTTCCATTCTTTATCGTATGTCCGCTTTTTTTCTCCCGGTTTATTAGAGATTCTGATCCCTCTTTTTTCCAGAAACTAGTGAAATCAGATGGAATCCTCCTCTGCTGTTTTTGGCAAGGTTGATTGGCACCTTCTTCGCTTCTCCGCACAAAACAACGAGCTATTCGCAAATGACAATGGTTAGCTGGGGAATTCCTGAATTTCCAAGAGGTCTTTGTTTTTAACGATAAGTAAAGATTTTAACTTAAAAAAAATTCGCAATTCCAAGTTGATTCTTACAAAAGGTTAATGTAGTATTTAATTAGCTTTTTCGTGGTATCGTTTTTATGCTAAATTTCAGGAGAGACTGCGCCGATGAAGCGAGTTTTGCGCCCGGTCGCGAAGAGAAAGTTGAAGGCTGCGAGGCATCTTCGTCTTTTCGTTAACAAAGAATGCGTTCCTTCTACAGGTCGCAGCTAGCATAAATATTTTGCATGCTGTGATAATTTTTTTTGTTTAATATTGTTCTTATGTAGCTGTATTTAAAACTAATTAACGAACTTTATTTATCATAACAGCATATGAATTTGACCTGCTCAAGCCATAATTAATATTTTAGATTCGGCAAAGCAGAGATTCACTTTTGCAGTAAAAAAAACACTTAAGAAATGTAGTCTTTCATTCAAAAAAGCTTTGCAAGACCATTTGCCGGCCCTCGGAAAAACTTCGACTATGTGTTTCACAATGCTAACAAAAGTAGTCGACATTTTTAGGTACTTTAAAAAGAAATAAATAGTTTCTTTTGCTACCCTTGCAAACTGCTTAAAGACTATGAAATGTAATTTTAGGTATTTTATATTGCCATTACGGTCCATAACTGTTGTCTTTCTTTGCAGGTTACTTCGACCACATCTCCAACAATTGTAACTGCACCATCCAAGGCTATCGAACTGTTTTCTTTCCTTCTTCTCACCTTCTGCGAATCTTCTGGTTTCATGGCTTTTACCTTCCTTCATTTTTTAATACCATGCTGTTATAGTCATATATAAGAGCCTAGAACTGTAATTGTCTTTGTGCCTGCTAATTCGATGATCTTAATCTTAGTTCTTATTTCGATGCACTTGGAAATCCCTATCAAGGTATTTTGTTTTTTCAACAGGCACAGTTGCAAGACAAATAGGTTAAAAGAAGCATTCATGCCTATTGAGTACTTAAAAAAAATGTAGTCTTTCGAAGCAGGTGCGAGTTCTTATTTATTTATTTATTAACTTTTTTTATATATTACTTATTGTTCCACTTTTTCCTTCCATCAACTCCTTTTCAGCTGTTTATTCTTTTTTTTTTCGAACTCCTAGGCATTCATTTCTTCGTAAGAATGTTTTAAATCTCTTGGTACTTCTCGCATATATTAACGGTTGAAAAAGTTCAAGATTAAAATTAAAACTGAAGTTTCATTTCAAATTGAACTAGCCACTCCATTCAGTTGCTCGCTGTCCATTCGCCCGTCTTTCGAGCAATGTTTTCCAACGACTTTGTCAAGAAGGACAAGAAGAAAATCCCGCTTCACGTCATCGACGTTGACGAGGTTCTACAGTTCATCCACGTAATCTACTCCTCCCGTAAACCGGAGTCACAGGTAGCACTTATTTCTGTGTTCACTCTCTTTATCTATTTCTTGCTCTATCTCTGGAATATTTTTTTCCTCCATATAATCAGGAAATGTAACGTGTATGAAAATGTTAGTGTTGCTCATTGTTCCTGTGAGAACTCTGATGTAATTGCTTCTACCAATGAGTTGTTGCTCGTTCAGAAGCTAATCTCGATGGTCTCCTCTCGCTCGCCTCAACACGGAATTCGTGGTATGAGGCGTTCTTCTTTGACCCGGCCTTCAGCATGCCGAACTCGAGAAGAAACTTCTCTACTCTGACCGATGCAGCCTCTCGCGCCTTCAGGTTTTCTTTTGCCCTTATTCGTTTCGTAATACAGTAAAAAAAAACGTCTTGTATCTGGAAGCGTGCTGATGGAATGCACGGGCATTTTTTCTATACATATATTTTGTACTTCGTCAATCCAATATACTATGAATACGTAACTTCTTTTTTAGAATGCTTTGAAAGAACTCTCTGGTTTAATGGGTGTCCAGATGTGTTTTTTAGGAAGAAAACAAACGTCGTAACCATTAGCTGATTCAGTAATTCAGGTTCTCTGTTTCGTCCCGATCCAAGGCGATTCATGTAAAGAGCGAGTTCGATGAATTCTCGAACAAGATGAAAGCATCGCTTCAGGAGATTATTCGCATGCTCGACTGAATGGTCCATGAGCTCAATCAAGATCTTATTTTTTCCATTAATCTTATATTTTGTCTACTGCCTCATCCTTGTTGCTGTGTTAATTTAGACTTTTCATTCGATAAATTATATTTTTAATCACCTTTAAAGCGTATTCATTGTTATTTCTTTCTTATATGTTGTTCTTTGAGGTCATCTTCACATTCGATAAATATTTCGCATTTTTAATTCCTTGGTGCCATTGACTACTTCTTCGTTTTCCTACCGGGATTGCTACTTACTTTTGCATTCTGAAATTTCTGTGGTGGATTCTTCCTCTGCTTCCAGGGTAGGTCTTATCGATTGGAGAACAGGCGAAATGGAAGGTGAGCCATAATATTTTTTCTTTCATATTTTATACTGTAAGTCTGCTGTAAGGACGGGTTACAGTAGGGCACTGGGTTTTTTTAAGGGCATGACAATTCGTGTGCTCTTAACATTACAGATATAATTATGTTTAGTTGGTTACATGGGGATAAAAGAGTAAGCTTTGTTTCGCGAAATATTACGTTTCTTTCTTAATATTTTCTGCACTTGGTGAAGCAATGCGACCAATCGGTTAAGTAAGTATTCATACCTTTAGGGTAGTTAGATTAATTTGTTGGTTCTGACTAGTCTTAGAACGTAGTGTTTCTTTAATTTAAATGTTCAAAAAATGCTTAAATTTGCTAGTGCTCAACTTTCCAGAGGTCAATGCAGGTGGCACGATTTCTCTTCCCGTGACGTACTTGGCTCAACTTCCGATGGGCCAACGTGTCCACTCGCCGATCTACAAAATCGCCAATCTGCCGATGTAATTTTTCTTCCATTAGTTATGAACAATAATGTCTGAGTTTTTTGCTTCACATACAAATCGGTTGATCGATATTTGGTAAACATTTCTTTGCAGGGCTATCGAAGTGTGGCCCGAGATGGTTGATGGTGAGAAGTGCATTTCCATCTACGCCTACTGCAATTCTTCGATTGACGACGAGCACTGGAAGTGTGAAGCTGAACTATGCTTCAAGATTCTGCCGCAGAAGACCGGCACCCTGCCGCATGTCATCGAGGTTAGAGAGCAGAGTATACAGAGGAGAGTAGGGGATCAAGAAGAGAGGAAGAGATTGAGGATATGGTCCATTTCCTTAGAGGAACAGAGAGTGAGAGAGACAGGAGAAGAAGAAAGGCCAGCATACCTGAGAAATACAAATTATTAAAGCCATATCTAGACTGCGCACACGTTTGCTCACGACTCCACCTCCTGTGGACCATCGCCATTTCTGAAGTGGGACTATGTCCTGAACGCTGAAAACGGCTTCATCTCCGGAGACGGCGAGGTCGAATTCGAGGCTACGATCAACATTAAGAAAGCCATTGGCATACCGTTCGTTTTCTTTTACCCTTCTCAATATTGTGTTACTTAATAATTTTACTTCTTAACAAATTCTTCATTTTAAAAGATTTTTCCTGTCAATTTTTTAACGCTGTGGAAAGATAGTCGTTAAGCGACAAGGTGAGACTTTTGCGTTACACTTACAATTCTCAGGATCATTCCACTCATCGACTTCATGACTGAGCCGGGGGAGCTCAACATTACAACTGACGTCACTCTCGTCGCTGAGGGATTGAAGCTAAACGTTGGGAAGCAGGTATGCTTTCCTCGCATTAATTCTCAAAGCCGCTTGTTTTTATTCTCTTTTTTTTACTTTATCAATTAAATTTGTTTAATAAAGCAATAGAAACTAACAACATTTGTGCGTGTTCAACTTGCAAATGCCTTTTTTCAGTACATCTCCTTGTACTCGCCCGTCCTCAAGAAGATCTTCGAGCAGAACAAAGAAATGAAGGAAATTTCACTTGAGAAGGACATCAAGTGCGGCGAGTTCTCCCTACTTCTTGATGCTATTTACCCGTCACTGGTCAAATTATTTTTTTACTGAACATTTTGTTAGCAAAAGACTACTTTAAATATTTCCATTTTGAATTCACAAAAGTTTCTACAATTTAAAGTCTCTTTTTTTCAGAAACCACAGCCGAAATTCTTCTTCGCCTCGGCGTCCGGTTCAAGATGGAGGTTGTGATTCGCGAGTGCGAGCAGTTCTTGTCTGGCCCGCATAGCAAGAAGATTCCACTGGTGCAGAAGCTCCTCTGGGCCGAGGAGTACAAACTTCTGAGTCTCCAGGTTAACCATGCATTTATCGTATTGCGTAGAAATGTGCCAGTAAAAATACATTAAATACATTACTGAAAATAAGATATTGAATCATGATTCATTATTTTGAATTTAAATGATAGAGAAAAGGTCATAATCGTGATTTCTCTATAGAATATGATCTCTACTTTATATTGGATTTGTAATACATACATTTATTAATGTTTTATTGATAGTCTGGTAACTGTTGGTCTAGTTTTCACTGTTCAGTTTGCGTGCCTCAAATCGGTCGTGACGGTTGATGAGATCAAGGCGCTTAAGGATACTCTGGAATACAGGAACCTTTCGGACAAGACGAAAGTCGCGCTCCTCGAGAAGTGTCTTCTGCTGCACTAGCCTATGCTACGCCTGTCCAAACGTCAACTTTCCCTCTCTCTCTCCTCTTTCTCCATATTTTCTCGCTCTCTCACCTCTCTCAACATCCCGCTTTTTCTCTTGCCTCTGCTCTTCCATTCTCCTCGGTGTTAACTCTTCTCCCCCTTCTCTCTTTTCAATCACACTTGCAATCTTATTTGCTCTACACCTTTTCTGTAGTCCACCATGATCTTATTTTTTCCATTAATCTTACATTTTGTCAACTGCCTCATCCTTGTTGCTGTGTTAATGTAGACTTTTCATTCGATAAGCTATATTTTTTTATCGCCTTTAAAGCATATTCATTGTTATTTCTTTTTATATGCTATTCTTTGATGTCACCTCCCATTTTTTGTGGCCCGGCTTTCAGTATGCCGCACTCGAGAAGAAATTCCATACTCCGGTCTATGCAGCCTCTCGCGCCTTCAGGTTTTCTTTTGTCCTTATTCGATTCGTAATACAGTTATTATAATAAAAAAAGAACTGTCTTGTATCTGGGAAAGTGCTGATAGAATGCACGGGCATTTTTTTTCTATTCCTATATTTACTTCAACAATCATTATCCAATAGACGATGAATACTCAACTTCGTTAGCAGTATCATTAATGTTTTGCTTGATAGATTTAAATTGATTTTAGCATAATTGAAGAGAATATTTTCGCTAAATATTCGTAATTTCAGGACGGCCTGTGACTTCCCCGCAACCGAGCATAAGCGAGGTTGCTCTCGTCATTGGAGAGCAGCGTTTCACGTCAACAGACATGTGCGGCGTTGCTTCCAATTCTTTGTTTTTTTCTTTGCTAAAATAATTCCCTCTTTCTTCTTTAAACTTGTTGAAGCACTAAACGTGTAATATAGAAAAATTATAAAATCATTTTTAATTTCGGCCTGTTTCAGTTAAACAGGAAACCGTTAATTTATCCGAATCCTGCGAAATTGTAGCTTCCCTTTTACTGAAACTTTTATGAAAAACTTATCTAGACCCTTTTTTGTCGAGCATAACGATGTTTTCAAAATTCAGTTTTATTTAGTTTTACAAACTATATGGACACATGAATATTTTTGAGAAATTTAAGCATACTGTAGTTATTCCTTTAAAATACTTTTGGGAAAAAAAGTTTCTTTGGAAGCTCTCATGATGAGTCCTGCGAAAAAAAATTAAAAAAAAATATCTTTGTTCCCTGCTCCCTCGTGATCGAGTATCTATATATATATATAGTAGTCATCTTTTCTGCGCAGTCGTCAAAGTGTTTTTTCTTGTCCACATCGGTAACCTTTACGACATTCAGTTCGTGGTGCGCTAGAGCGAGCAGCTGCCGCGTGGCGAATGTGAGATTCCACTCGAGAAGAAGCTTCTCTGGGCCGACCAATACAGACTCGCCAGTCTCCAGGTTCATTCCAAGCTTTTTGTGTTTGGGTGGAGTTTTGAATTGGTTGTTAATTCTCAGTGTCTACTTACTACATATGCAGTATACTGCTCCTGTTAATTGGACAAAAGCAATTATAAAATTTTTAAATTTCGATACAAATTGTACAATCACTGACAATGAGTATGAAGAGGTTTTCCATTATATTTTAATTATAATCCTTCATTTTCAGTTTGAGTGACTCAACGCCCTTAAGACGATGGACGAGACAAAAATGCCCAGCAGAACGGCCGAGTTCGGCGACTTCTCGCTGCAGATGAAGCAGGTTCTGCTCAAGAGGATTCTTATTCTTGAATGATCCCTCGCTCTCTTTCTCTCTTACTCTCTGTCGTTCTCTCCGTCGCTCTCTCTGTCCCTTACAATCTTATTTGCTCTACAACTTTAGTCCTCCACTATGATCTTTTTCCTATAATTTAAATTTCGTCTTCAGTCTCCTCCTTCTTGAAGTATTCATATCGACATTTCATGCGATAAACAATAGTATATTTTTCCTTCGCTCTGACAGCTTATTCCTTTGTTAAAAGCTACTCTTTGCTATCATATTCACTTTGATAAATATTCTGTATTTTTACAGTCTTTGGTCGCGTTGACTATTTTGGGGTTTTCTTACCGAGATTTATACTTACTTTTGCATTCTGGCATCCGTGCACTGACTTTATTTACTGCTTCCATTGCAGGTCGATTCGATTAGAACTCGTGTGACATGCAAGGTGAAGCCAAACCATTTTCTTCTTCTTCCGTTTCTGAACTCTCATTACTGTAGGTGTGCTGCAAGGACGGGGTTAATATATTATATCGTAAAGCTAGTGTAATTGTTAGTGTATGGCAAAGCGTGTGCTATCAACATGGTAGATATAATTAACCCAAGTTGGGATGAAGAAATAAGCTTTTCTAGCGCTGTGCAAAATATTTTAACTTCCTGCCTAATCTTTAGATGGTGAAGCAATGTGGCATACCGGCTAAAAGAAGCATTCCTGCCAAGGGAACAATTAAAATAATTTGTTCGTACTATTGTTTCATTAATTAAATATTCCCTGGGAAAAATATGGTTGAGCTCCTAGAGCTAAACTTTACAGAAGTCAAGGCAGGCATTACGATTCGTCTAACCTACCGAAGTTTGCTGAGCTTCACCTTTGCAAGAAGATCAGAAAGTTAAAAAAAGCCAGATCCGAACCGTATTTTATCCACGTAATTTTTATGACCGGAATATCTAAATTTTTGGCTTACCCACCCTAATTTCTTCGAAAACAATTATAATTTTGGCTTGCCCACCCTATTTTTGAGCCCTCTGTGGTTTACCCACCGAGTTTTGTGGGACCCTCGGACCACCCTTCTTCACTTGGTTTCCAAGACTTCATCACCTTTTCTTCGTTTTATTTGATTCCTTATTTGCTTTTTTAATTTCTCAATTTACTAATGTTCCTTCGAATATCTATCTCTTCACAAAATTGCAGGAGAAGAAGAGAATCCTATTGGGCAAGATTGCCTCGACGTGCCGAATATGGCCGACCTGGAGATAATCGTCTGGTCGCCGGAAGTCTCCATCGCCAACATGTAGTGGTATGCATGCCATTTTGTGAGTCATAGTATAAAGAGATTTTTGAGCAACAGCGAATTCACAACTCAAAAGTTGAGAATACGGGTTGAGGATGCAACGAAATTAAGAATAAATAAAGGGAGGGCAGATTTTGCTCAGTCCGAAAACGAAATTGGCCAACTTGCCTAAGTCCTTCAAATAGTTTTATCTTAAAAATCTTTTTAAATATTATTTATAATAATCCTGCAGGAGTTTCTCTGTGTCGAGAACATCAAGCTGTTTCTGTCCTCATCAACTGCAACGAGGCCAACCAGAGTCCGCACTTGATCTGCGAAGGTTCCGTCATCTTCAGTCTGTTTCTATTTTTCATTGCACACATTTACGCAATCCGGCCTTAAATTAGCAAACCAAAACATGTTCACGTATTAGCGGTATGTTGTTGGGCAGTTCTCTTAGAAGTTCTACTAGAGAAGAAGTTGCGTGATTGTCTCGATTTATATAAGACAAATTAAGACAAATAACTAATGTTGTAGTATACCGTATTTGCTCAATTAGTACCCCGGGGGTATTTAAACGTTGAACGTTATTCCGTGATCATAAGAAATAACCAAGAATTTGGTTAATTAGTCAGCCTGAGCGGAAATGAAAAATTTCGAGCTGAGAAATTCGTATAAAAGGCCAGTTTCAGAACCATTTCCATCAGTAGTCGATTGTGCTTCTCTGCTCTCCTCTCCTCTCCACTTCTCCTCTTCAAGCCATGGCTCAGTCCGTCCCTCCTGGTGACATCGTCACTCAGCCCAATGCCAAGGTCGTCTTCAACGCGCCCTACGACGACAAGCACACCTACCACATCAAGGTTTGCTTTCATGAGAGTCCTCGTCCCTCATATTTGATATATCCATTTTCATTATCCACATCATTGCTTCGCCATCATAATCTTTTCTTTTTATTTGGAGCATTAATTACTTAATTTTAATTTTCAGGTGGTCAATACCTATGCGCGCCACATCGGCTGGGCCTTCAAGACCACGAACATGAAGCGTCTCGGTGTCGACCCGGCCAGCGGCGTCCTCGACTCCAAGGAGCCCGTCCTCGTTGCTGTCTCCTGCGACGCCTTCGCCTACGGACAGGTACATACATCAAAAATAAACATAAATTTTTTTTAAATCAAAATTTAAAAATATACAATGATTTCTAGGAGGACACCAACAACGATCGCATCACCATCGAGTGGACCAACACCCCGGACGGCGCGGCCAAGCAGTTCGGTTCCAGGGCGACGGCATGGTCCGCCGCAAGAACCTCCCCATCGAGTACAACCCCTGAACGTCCACTTTCTTCCACATCACAAGAATAAAGAAACTACCAGCTTTTCGTGTGCAGAAAACGCCAAATCCCAACGTATGACGGATAAGCACGTTGTTCTCTGATGAGAAAAAGAGGAATTCACACTTGAATGAATGTTGCAAGTGGGCAACAACCGAAAAGTCAATTTACGAAAATGTATGGATATGAAAGCGCACAAAAGTTTAATTTTCAAGAATTTTCAAGTCAGTGCTAATGCTGACTTCTATTCAATTCTTCTTCAAAGTCGTCAAAATTGTTGTCGATGGAACATAACAGAAAACCTAAAATGATGCATGGATAGCATAATGTCGTTGTTTATTTCTTTATATTTAACACCGGAATATTTCGTAACAATGCCACTTGCTCCGGGTAGGGCTTGCGTGCTGTTCTTCTCCACTATCCAGAACCCCCGTTCAACCATTTCGTATTCCTTGAGTAATAGTTCCTCAGCAGAGTGCAGCAGAGTGCATTCACATTCAGAAAAATATCCGTTGCTGGCAACTGATATAAATTACAGAATATCCTTGCCTGCAGGATAGCTTCTTTTGGACAAGTGACTTGCCATACGGAATAGCATACATATAAAAAATTCAAGTTTTTATAGAAAATTCAAGTACATTTGTGAAAAGCGAATCTAATTAAGATGACTCACAAGAGAAGAAACATTTTCCTTTTGTGCAGTATAGCTGAATCACTTATACTTGGGCATACATGCACATTTTAGATTTCCCTCTCTTACATTCTCTCACTCTCCCTCTCTTTCTTTCCCCTCCTCTCTCTCTTCTTTCTCTCGCGGCTTCAATCTCTCTTCGCCTTGCATTTAATTAAATTTGCCGAACAGTTAAAAAGCAATTATATATTGCTGTTTGACGATTGCTCTTCCTAATGAAGCTCTCTGTTTTGTTTTTGAATGCATTTCTCTGCACGACTTATGCTCATCTCCCTCTCCTTGTCTTCCTCCCATTCTCGCGCTTTTTAAGAGTAACGCAAGCAAATATGAATTTCTTCTCACATTCAGCCTCAGAAAATAACGAGAATGAATGGTGAGTGGTAAATATGCATGAGGTGTTTATCGAAATTAAAAATTCAGTATTAAATGTTTTTTTTGCTCTGATTCATCCAAGACATACATCTTTTTTTAACCCTTCGTAAGTAATGCTTTACTGTTTGTGAGCGTCTTTGGAGCGGACTTTCATTTCTTGTTAATGTTCTTGAATTTTTTTTACTATTTGTCTCGGTGAAGCAATCTTCTCGTATGCCCAAGCAAAAACATAATGATGACACAGCAACATAGATTCTCTTGTATAAACCAGGCAAATCATAAGAATGACGAAGACGGCAGGGAAATACTGCATATTTGTTAGGGAAGAGATGTAGAAAGAGAGAGTTTGCCCACTCATACGTTTTTTCTCGTTGTTATTTCTGTTGCCCAAACGTTGCTGAATTATTTCTCAAGGAAATTGAGGTCTTACTCCCTCAATTTCCTTGAGAAATAATTCCTACATGCTATCTTCTTTCTTTGCTATTGCTCTTTATTCGACCTGAACACAATTTCATGTTTTACTTATTGCTATAAATAAATAATGTCATAGCATTTTAAACTGTGTATATCTGCTTGTATGCTACAGTTCTGTTTAATTAGAGTGCACTGACGCAGAAGGAAATTCAAGAGTATGTACGCGGCCCTTATCGACATTGCCCTGTTGGTTTAGTCATAAAAGTTGACAATACAACTTACAATTAACGATAATTTTTTCAGCAATCCATGTCAGAGTGGCACTGTCAATTAGCTATGACGCCAACGCCACAACCATAGGATTTATGGACATCACAATCGACCGGACGATGTACCATGTATGAACCATAGAAAAAAGTATAACTTATTTTTTTAATATGCCCACCATTAATCTATTTATAGATACTATGTTTAAAAAGGTCCGATTACATTGAAATAATACTTTCAAAACCTTTCGATCATGTTAAGAATACTTTCACACTTAGTTTGTTTTAATTTTTACCACGTGTGTTTTCATTCATATGAGACACCGTAATAAATTGATTGATTGAATTGAGGACTTGGAACTCGTTGTGAATTTCAATGAATCTGGAAGCTGCCCGGGCGATTTCGTTTTCGCAACAAAATGTATTCTCCACACGTTCCAGGAGCTCACGGGGATTTGTTAGTATCACCGAGATTCAAATGAAATACTTTCATATGTGCATTTTCCTAATTATCTCATGCATAATTGGCTTATAAAGGAAAAATATATATAAATATTCATGTAAAATGTTTTTAAACAAGAGGAACAACCGAAGCATTTTAATAATGATGCTGTTGCAGATAGTTGCCTTATTGGCGTTCGACAAATTTTTTGCACCGGAGTTGACTGCGGCGGAGGCGTGCAATGCTACTTTCGTCATCGAGAAGATCAAGGAGCTCGACTTTTTCTGGTCAATCATGTATTATTCATTCGTCTTCAAAAGGCGAGAGTTAGGTTTCAAAAAATTAATGAATCCTCATATTTAAGGAACCTGAATGACGATCGTCTCGAAGTGAGTAAGCTTGACGTGGTTCACGAAATGATCTACAACCGCAATGACCCTCGTGTGCTTCAGCGGCCCTTCAAAACTCTTCTCAACGTCGTTGGGAGCACGATTGCAGTGCCCGACAGTTTCATAGCGCCCGCCTGCTGCATGCGAAATCCATTCCTCCCGACCTCCCGATCTCCATCCTATCCAGAACATCCTGCGATTGGTGCTGGTCGACACGATGTGGCGATTAGGGAAGATCTCTACAAAAATGTCCCTTACATCTGGACAAGAGAAGGGGTCTGCCCGAACGGAATGAAGGATGCCATTGTCACGGCTAAGGTGCATAAATTTGTTGTCAATCTATTTGTGAGATTCAGTCATACACGTCTCCATGGATTAAGGAACTTTCTGTAAAAATACTGCTCCCACTCCTGTCGTTGCTAATATTTGGAAATATCGGTAATGGATCTTAGGCGTTCTCGGTCGCCTGCCGCGTGTCTGCCTCCTTCGTCGGTAGTCCGACTCCGCTGTCTGGAGAGGATCCGAACGACATTCAAGTGAAGCGAAGTCGCATCCAGTGGATAGTCGACGGCAAGCCCGCTGGCAACATCTCGGACGACCTTTGGAATGTGAATTCACCATCTTCTGAGAGCCTTGAAATCCTCCAAAACGCATCCTCCTGGGTCTCTAAAGATGGCCTAAAAGTCTAAAAATCGTTCGCGTTTTCGCTGCTGTATGGACCTGACGCAGGCAGAGGCTGTTGAAATTTTTATTCCGCCAGGCGGTTCTTCGCATATCAATTCTTTCTTTGGCAATCATATGTATCCCGGCTAAAAAGATAGTTAAAAGAGCTATCCGGGGAATATCTTATATATGGTTTTCTCTCCATAAGTAATGTTTGTGTTAGTCAAACGCATCGACCTCCCTCCTCTGTCACGTTCTTTGTCGACCCCGCTATTGCATGACTATTGCTATTGCGTGCGCGTCCACAATTTTCGTTCATATCAGAAGAAATTCCTCACCCTGCCCAGGTTCCTTTACCTGGTTTACCCTCCTTATCTCTGCATTTCTCCTCGAATTTTCACTCCTAAATCCCAACTGTTGTTACCTATAATCTAAACTCACAATACTCAACCTTTCCTTCATACATTTACAATCCAATCCCTAACTTAGTCTTACAAATATCTCATTTTGTCTTCCTATTGAAAATCCGAATGGAACATTAATGTATGTCTTCATCCTTATCCTTATAATAAACATGATCAAAACCGTTAAAGCCTCTTCAGGTAACGGCGGAAGCTACAAGATTCGCTTTTAATTACAATTTCCAGATTTCTATTCGAGAGGGGGGAGGTTCTATAAGAGGGAGGATTATTATTTTTCATTGAGAAAATACGGTATATATATATATATATTATATTCTGTAGCAGGCAATAAATTTAGCAAAACTTTTGTTTTCCTCATTTCCGACTGGAAATTTATGCATGCTTCGTAGTAGAATCACCACTCCATGTAGAAGTGCATAGGTTATCCATTTTGCATAGTGCTTAGATCCTATATTAATGAATTTAACTATATTATTTTATGACTAATTGTAAGTCCGAACTAAAAATTCACTTGAATAATTCAGATAATTAGTCGTTTTGATTATTCTTGCATCAAGCATTTTGCAAAGTTTGCTTCAAGTCCATTTCAAAGCGGAAATGTATGCATGGTTTTTCGCATAAAAATCACTATTCATATTTTGCCTATCCAATCATTGATTATCCATTTCGCTGCTTCGACGACATAACAGTGGTCGGCCGTCGTGGTGCGAATCAACTCTTCCTACATTTAGCGCATTTTGGTTTCGCTGTCAAGTGTGGCTTTAACATCGTTTCCTAAAAAAAATATATAAATATATATATTTTTTAAAGACTCTATAGCTACATAAATTTGGATTTGTGTCAAAGGACGTTACGAAAACATTTATGAAAGTTCGCTGCATCTGATTCTTACTTTATTGTTTAATCTTCTCTTTTTTTATACAATATCGTGTTTGCAATAACTTTTTTTGTTTCACCTTCGCGTGCCATTTGTCGAATATTAAATTTATTTTTACAATTTTTAGTTCAGATTTTCGTGCGGTTTCTTTTGTGTTTCATCAACTTCTATACATGATATAAGTTTATTTGATTTGAGCTGTTTGCCCGAGAGTTGAGACTGGGTAAGAATTTGCCGGGAGGAGAAAACTAAGCTTTTCGCGCCCTTTCATATGCATTTTCATAAATGTTTTTTTCGGTGGTTTTAACACTTAATCAATTGCGAATTCCTCTTTTTCTTATCAGAGGACAACGTGCTTTTCCGTCATAAGTTGAGATTTATACACGAAAAGCTGGTAGTTTCTTTATTCTTGTGATGTGGAATAAAGTGGACGTTCAGGGGTTGTACTCGATGGGGAGGTTCTTGCGGCGAACCATGCCGTCGCCCTGGAACCACTCACGACGGAACTGCTTGGCCGCGCCGTCCGGGGTGTTGGTCCACTCGATGGTGATGCGGTCGTTGTTGGTGTCCTCCTAAGATAATAACGTTAAATTAAATTAAACGTTTCAATTTTGGAAATATATTTCACTTTTTCTCACTAAAACATGCCTGTCCGTAGGCGAAGGCGTCGCAGGAAACAGCAACGAGGACGGGTTCCTTGGGGTCAAGGACGCCGCTGGCCGGGTCGACACCGAGACGCTTCATGTTCGTGGTCTTGAAGGCCCAGCCGATGCGGCGCGCAGAGGTGTTGACCACCTGAAATTGGAAACAATAAAATAAGATTGCAGTGATAATAGAGAAGGTTGTTGGCTGAAGTAGAATGTGGAGAGATTAAATTTTAAAGATGCCGAAGCTTCAGGAAAATAAAAACAGCTAAAGTATTCGGACCTTGATGTGGTAGGTGTGCTTGTCGTCGTAGGGCGCGTTGAAGACGACCTTAGCATTGGGCTGAGTGACGATGTCACCAGGAGGGACGGACTGAGCCATGGCTTGGAGAGGAGTAGTGGAGAGGACAGGAGAGCAGAGTAGCACAGTCGACGACTGATGGAAATGGCACTGAAACTGGCCTTTTATACGTATTTCTCAGTCTGAAATTTTGCATTTCCGCTGAAGTGCAACGAAATAATTACATAGTAAAATTCTTGGTTATTTCTCAAGAACACGGTTCAAAGATCAACGTTTAAAAATTTAAATGGAAAATTATGCGAAACTTGTTCTCATGTATTGTCCTTGCCAATTTCAATGACGATGAATAGCAACTGTACTTTGTATGGACAAAAGCAATATTTCGCATAATTTTCCCTAAAAGAAATGTTGAAGTTTATTCCGTGATGTTAAGAAATAACCTAGAATTTGGTTAATTAGTCAGCTTCTCTTGAGTGGAAATGTAAAATTTCGAGCTGAGAAATTCGTATGAAAGGCCATTTTCAGAGCCATTTCCATCAGTCGTCGACTGTGCTTCTCTGCTCTCCTCTAATCTCCACTTCTCCTCCAAGCCATGGCTCAGTCCGTTCCTCCTGGCGACATCGTCACTCAGCCCAACGCCAAGGTCGTCTTCAATGCGCCCTACGACGACAAGCACACCTACCACATCAAGGTCCGAATTCTACAGCTTGCCCATCTATTAAATTTTAATTTTCCATTATCTATTAAGAATTATCTTAGTTAATTGTTTCTAATTTCAGGTGGTCAACACCTCTGCGCGCCGCATCGGCTGGGCCTTCAAGACCACGAACATGAAGCGTCTCGGTGTAGACCCGACCAGCGGCGTCCTCGACCCCAAGGAGCCCGTCCTCGTTGCTGTCTCCTGCGACGCCTTCGCATACGGCCAGGTATGTTTTTTGTAGGAAAAAGGTAAAATATTTTTTTTAAAAAGTACATATAATTCTAATGATTTGCAGGAGGACACCAACAACGACCGCATCACCATCGAGTGGACCAACACCCCGGACGGCGCCGCCAAGCAGTTCCGCCGCGAGTGGTTCCAGGGCCGCAATAACCTCCCCATCGAGTACAACCCCTGAACGTCCACTTTCTTCCACATAACAAGAATAAAGAAACTACCAGCTTTTCGTCTTCAGAAAGCGCCAAATCCAAACGTATGAGTGTTAAGCACGTTGTTCTCTGATGAGAAAAAGAGGATTTCGCATTCGAGTTGGTGTTAAAAGTGGACAACCACCGAAAAGTCACTTACGAAAATGTATGCATATGAAATTGCACGAAAGTTTAATTTTCAAGAATTTTCAAGTCAAACCTAAAATGATGCATGGATAGCTTATTTATTTCTGTGCTTAATTTTTAATTATTTTTAATTCCAGAATATTTCGTAACAATGCCACTTGCTCCAGGTAGGGCTTGCGTGCTGTTCTTCTGCACTATCCAGAATCCCCGTTCCACCATTTCGTATTCGTCGAGTTATAGATTGGAGAAAAGGGTGGAGGCGAGCATTATGAGAGGAGGAATCCCACCCATTTCTAATTCCCTGTCATTCTCTCCTTTAGTCGGCTTGTTCGTAGTCTGTTATTTGTTTTTTTCGTCTCACAACTCACAATGAAAGTTAACCGCGGATACATTTTGAAGCTAGAAAAATATCGATAAATAAATATGCAAAACAATTTATATTAGAACGTGAAAAAAGTATCTTCCGCATAGACTTCTTCATACTGTATGAACTTGATTGACCAGACAATCCCATTCGAGGCTGCTTCGGAATTTGGAAGGAGTTCTATCGTCATCATATTTTCATACATATTTCATTCAACTATTTTTTCTTGCCAATGATTCTGGCTTATGTTGTAAATAAGCGAAATCATAGTATGTATTAATGGTTTATTCGCAGACATTTTGAGCAACGTACATTTATTTGTTATATCCATATTTCCGTTATAAACTGCAAAAGAATCAACACCGCGCGCGCCCAAGGAACGGAGAAATTATCAGAAGGATGAAGATTACGGTAGAGATGGGTTAGAAGTAGCAAGTGAATCCATCATAAACATACATATGTATATATGCGTATTCTCTATTTTATCTATACATGTTTATTAGCTCGGTTTCGGTACGCCTAATCTACAGTAAGTCAGAAAAGGGGATAATAATATAAAGGTCTAATAAAACGAAATGTAAGGCTGGGCACAACAATCAGGAAAACAAAAATGGGAATAAGACACGCTTTTCTTCTTCTTCTTCTAAACCATTCATCGTTGAGAATGCCAAAGAATCAATAGCAGGAGCAATTTAATTCATTTCGAAAGCAAAGGGGAAAGAAAGAATTGATAAAGTGAAGATTGACTCAGAAAAAAAAAGGTAATTTTGAGCCAAGAGCTCGCTTCTTTCATTCGCAACTGTACAAGAAAGAGAGAGAGAGAGAGAGAAAACACACACGTGACACGATGATCGACCCGATTGGACACTCGATATTACGGTAGACTCTCGCCAAAGGGGCGTCGTGCCAGGACCCAACAGTGAGTTGTTAGATGACTACTGTAGCGCGAACACTAGATTATGACGGCATGGGGATATATTGATTAGCGAAAAAGGAAATAAAATGAAATAAAAGGCTTTCCATTGAGACTCGCGACGGTTCGTTTCACAGAAATGTGTAAAGAGAGAAAGAAAGAGAGAGGGAAGTAGATAAAGAGAGAGAGAGAGGGAAATAGAGAAAGAGAGAAAAAGTGAAATAAGAGAGGGAGTGAGAGTAATTGGCCCGTATTGTGTGATTCGTGCGGAATTTGGGAGCGAACGAGGGGATTGAGGAGAGATTTAATGATGCGAAGCTAAAAGATTCTTCTTCTTGTTCTTCGTCCTTAGACGAAGAAGCCATCATCACCGCGGACGCCGCGATTTGCTAAAAATAACAAAAAAAGAGTTTAAAAAAATTTATTTTTTGTTTCTTTAACAGATGTTAAATTCATAAATTATAAATTGTATTAAAGAAGACGAAAAAAAGCAGCAGCCATAACATTTACAGATTAAAAGAGAAAACAGTTATAATTAATTAATTAATATTAGGGGTGAATAAATATAATAAAGATGAAAAGAAAAGAGAGCGAGAGAGAGAGAGAATAAAAAGAAGCAACCGTCCGCCACCACCACTCTGACCCGGCCTGCCGGGCAGCGTCGCGACCGTGTCCGCGTAGTGCGGCGGTGGCGCCGGCCGACGGGCCGTGGTTTGGGCGCCGGCGCCGCCGCCGCCACCCAAAATCGGCGTCCCGAGAGCGCCAGCGCGCAACGTGAGCAGCGCATCGCGTATCCGCTGGTACTCCTCCGAAATGAGGCCTGTAAATTGGAGGCGGTCTCTCTTTTTGAAATATATATTTTTATCTGTCAATTAAGTTTTTTTTCAAAAAATTTTCTTATCAAATTAAAATATCATTTAAAAAAAACAAGAGTTCCAAAACCTGCTGCAAGCATCTCCAGGTGAGACATGCGCGCGAGATCGCCCGTGTATCTGACGCCTTAACATAAGAGAGAATTTCAGGCTCTTGCTTTTTTTTTATTTCTTTTTATCCACATTTCAGACCTCTTTCTGGCGTCTAGTTTTATTTTTTTTACAAGCCTTTTTTTAATGCCGCCACTTTCTCTTTTTTTCTCTGCCATTCTTTCATCAATATACTGCTCATATTTATCATTATTGTTTTCCCGCCAAATTTATATTTAAAAAAAACCAACAAAAGCAGTTTTTACCTGCGGCCGCCAGTCGCTCGACGGCGTGGCCGAGTCCGAGCGATCTGAGCAGCTCGTCAAGCGGAGGAGCAGGCGGAGGAGCGTGCGGCGGGAGGCGGGCGTTGCCGCTGCCGCATGGAATTCCGCCGCTGACGCACGGAACTCCGCTTCCCGATGAAGACGGCGGTGATGAGGTGTTGTGATAGATGCTGAAATGGAAAGTGAATTTTGGCTTTTTGCCAAAATTCAAAATTCTTGAATTGGCGCCGTTATGCCTGACCGAATGGCGCGAGCGCATGTATTTTAGAGGAGACTACAATAGTCATGAAGATTCAAATGGATTACGGTAGAGTTTTGGGCTTGTTCAAATTTTCTTCATTGTCCTACATACATATTTGAAATCGAGAGAGAAATTTTTTATTATTATATTCATATATATTTTAATTATATTATTAAAACAATTGAAATTGAGAGCAGAAGAAGAAGGAATGCTCCAACCGAACCTGGACGTCCTCTGCAGGTCGACGTGCACGAGTTCCGGCTGAGCGACGTACCGTTCGAGCAGCGCGAGCAGTTGCACAAACTGCGGTCGCTCGTGTCTGTGAAAAATGGATTTTACTTTTTTTTTTTCTTTAAATATTTTATGATTTTCTTTTAAACAATAAATTTTACCATTTCATACTTCATCAACGATTTATCAGTAGGGGGATCTCCCATGATTGCTTATAATGTCATTTGGCAAACCACCTGCTGGTTAGAAAATTCTTCTAGCTCACATGGAGCCTAACAGTAAGCATATATGAAAAGTTGGAAGATTTTTAGTTGACCAGTCTAATAATAATTAATAATAATAAGAATTATTATTATTATATAACCTGTCGAGCTGCCAGCACCAGAGCATGACGCGATGGAGCGCGGGCGGCGTGTCCATCGGGCACGGCAGACGGTAGCCGGCCATGATCTCGCTGATCACCTGGGGAGGCAGAGAAGAACTTCTCTCTCTCTCTTCTCTTTCTCATCTCTCTCTCTCACTCTTCTCTCTCTTCTCTCTTCTCTCTCTTTCTCTCTCTCTCTCACTCTCTCTTCTCTCTTCTCTCTCATCTCTCTCTCATCTCTCTCTCTCACTCTTCTCTCTCTCTTCTCTCTTCTCTCTCTCATCTCTCCCTCTCTTCTCTCTCTCTCCCTCTTCTCTCTTTCTCTTCTCTCTCTCTCTTCTCTCACCTTCTGATTCGTCCACTCCCAGTACGGCCGCTCTCCCCTCGAGCACACCTCCCACATCACGACGCCGTAGCTCCAGACGTCCGAGGCGGGCGTAAACTTTCTGGAAATTAATTAATTATTTAATATATTTAATGAGCATCTTCTAATCCCTTCACAGAAAATCTTTCTGCATGCATATTATGCCAGGCGCTTTTGATTCGCTAGCCAATAGTGCATTCTCTAATCCCTGTTCTCAATTTATTTTAATTCTTGATCTCTATCTTTCCTTTAACTCTCCCTCCCTCTCCCTCTCACTTCTCTTTCTCTGCCTCTCTCCCTCCCTCCCCCTCTCTCTCTATCTCTTTCTCTCTCCTCTCCCTCTATCTCTGTCTCCCTCTCTCTACCTCTCTCTCGCTCGCTCTCTCACGCTTTCTCTCTCTCATCCTCTCTCTCTCTCTCTCTTTGTCTTCTCTCTCTCTCTTTGTCCTACCTATGAGTGATTGCCTCTGGCGCCGTCCACCGCACGGGAATCTTCCCTCCATTCGTCGTGTACTCCTGGTCGGTCGAGTTGTCGACTCCCCGAGACAGGCCAAAGTCGGCGATCTTGCACGTCAGACTCGCGTCCACGAGCACGTTTCGGGCGGCGAGGTCCTGCAGGGAAAAGAATAAGGTGATTACGGTAGGTCCTTATTCTATTTTATATTTAGGAAGATGGTGGAAACATCGAATTTAGAAAACATCGAAGGTGAATGCGAGGAAGGGAGAGACAAATTGGGCGGTGGGAGAGGTAGGAAAAGAACATTAGAGAAAAAGACACAGAGAAGGAGAGAGAAGAGAGAGCGAAAAGAGAGAAGAGAGAGAGAGATAAGAGAGAGAGAGAGAGAGAGAAAGACAGAGAGAAAGACAGAGAGATGGAGAGAAAGAGAAGAGAGAAGAGAAAGCGAAGAGAGAGAAGAGGGGGAGATAAGAGAGAGAGAGAGAGAGAGATAGAGAGAGAGAGAGAGAGAAAGAGAGATACCCGATGGACAAAGCCCTTCTCGGTGAGATATCGCATCCCCGAAGCAATTCCGGCCAGCATGCGAAGAAGAGTCTCAAGAAGAAGTTCGTCGCCCGCCGCGTCACGTGTTCTTAAACAAAAATTTTTTTTTAAATTGGCGCTGTGTCCCGAGACGAAAATACGAAAACAAAATTCAAATTCCCGCGTCAAACCTCAAAAAGTGATCGAGCGACCCGTTCGACATGTACTCTGTCACGATCATCACCTGAAGTGAGAAAGAGTTTCTCTCCTCAACAATTATACTCCGATCACAATTGTCTAGAATACGAGTATTGTATGCGAAATTGACGCTCGGGGAAAAGTGGTTATAAAAAAATATATAATGAAATAGCTAAATACCGGCTCTGCCCGCGTGACGACGCCGATGAGGCGGATGACACTCGGATGCGCGAATTGGCCCATGATGGAGGCTTCGAGGAGGAAGTCCGCCTTGGCCTTTGCGCCACTGCCCGGCTTCAGCGTCTTGATCGCAACGGCTTCTTGCTGCAAAAATATTTCTCCATCGCTCTCACTTTCTTTCTCTCATTCTCTCACCAATAACTCTCACCCTCATCCTTCTCTATCTCTCTCTCTCTCTCTTTCTCTATCTTTCTCTTTACACTAGTCTCTCTTCCTCTCTCTTCTCTCGTCTCTCTCTCTCTCTCTCTCTCTCTCTTTTCTCTCTCACTCCCCTCACCTCTCTCTCCCCATTAGCCACAAGCGCCGCGCCGACGGTCGTCCCTCTGAGCGCCGCTCTGTTCAGATGGCCCATGCAGACATCTCCGAACTCGCCGCCGCCAATCACCGAAGTAATGCACACGGCCGACGGGTCAATGTCGAAGGCGAACTCGGAGAGGGCCTTTAATTAATTACTTAATTAATTAATTTAATTAACTAATTAAATTTTAGTTTATTTTTTTAATTATTTAATTGTTTACTCTTTTTATCTACCAAGCTTAATAGTTATAAATTTTAAAAATAGATGGATTTTTTTTCTAGACGTAAATAATAATTTTTTGCTATTATTTTCCTTTATATAAATATGAAATTATGTATCTACTTCTCTAAAGTAATATAATCAGAGATCAGAGATCATAAAACCGCACCACATTCGGATCCTCATAGGCGGTCGGATCGACGTAGGGCTTGAATCGTTGCTGGGGTGCGAGATGAAGTTGATTGCCGTAGGCGCCCTTTGGCGTGTGATCACCGTACGGCGGGATTAATGGCGCATTTACTGGAAATTTAATTATTTTAATTAAGTTAATTAATTAATTATCTTTTAATTAACTACCGTATTTTCTCTATTAGTACCCCCCCTTTATTAGAACCCCCCCTCTAATAGTACCCCCCTCTGAAAATGCCATTGAAAAATAGAACCCCTCCCTCTAGTAGAACCCCCCCTCCAATAGTACCCCCCCCAACAGTCTAATACCTCATCTCTAGAGGTACTTCGAACGGATCCTGGAGGCATGGGGTGCTCTTTCCAATGAACTGATGCCAAATTCATGATAAATCTGTTGTAAAACGGATATTCCAGTGGTGATTCCATTGAATTCGGACAACTATTCTTCTTTTTTTGGGAATAAAATGTCGATATTAAACTTTTAGTATCTAACATTGAAAAATAGAACCCCTCCCTCTAATAGAACCCCTCCCTCTAATAGTGCCCCCCTCTCGCAAGGGTATTGAAAAATAGAACCCCCGGGGTACTAATAGAGAAAATACGGTATGTTGAAGATATGGAATTATTTTCTATTTGATTTTATTTCTATTTTCAGTTTTTTTTTGCATTGGACGAAACACAGTACCAAAGACAGAAAAGCCACATTCAAGTCAAAGAGGAATGATTTTTTTTTAAATGCACGCTACACTTTTGCAGAGACAATCGACCGAACAAAGGATATTTTCACACTCTAGTTAATCATCTTTTTTAAAACTATATATACTGATATAAAAAAGGAGATGAGAGAGAGAAGAAGAAGACGATTACTGAAGTACTACTAATAATATTTATTTAAGTCCAGTTCAGGACTGGGGATGGCCAAAAAGCGGCCCGGTTTTTGGCCATCCCTGAACCAGTGTTGAAAAACGAAGAAGTACACACATTTATTGGCGCGGAAGCACTCGTGGAGTGGATTGCCGAATGGCTGCCGATGGGCCGAGTTGTAGTCTGGTGTCATCGTATCTGCAAGGGAGACATTTCCTAGATTGCACACTCACGGAAGAGCACACTAAAATACGCCTTCGCTGCACAAAGAAGCAGAATATAAAGCTTGCTTTTTTTAATCATCTGCTGACAGTAAGATTTACAGCCAAAGTTTTATGCAAACAAAGAGAGAGAGAGAGAGAGAGAGAGCAAACGCAAAAAAAAATTACTCCATGTTGAAAAAAAGCCACAAAGTCACAAGCGACATAGGGAAGACATTGAGAAGCCATAAAAGCATCATGTACATATGTATTATGTACCTATGAACTCTGACATGATAAAGGCACACGACGTAAAAAAATAAAGTAAAATTCCACTGGCAATTTTTTTCTTAATGTAAGCGGAATGTCCAGTGTGAGACTACGGTAGATTTTAAGAGCATCTTTAATATTTTATTCTTTTATTTATTCATATACATATTTCTTTACCTTGCTTATACGTATCCAGTACGTCCAGGTCGCTCATCTGCTTCCTATTCTTGCTTCTTCTCCTGAAGATGGCGGCAGCGAAAGCGACGAGGATGAGCAGGAGAAGGGCGGCGAGAGCGAGCACCCAGAGGGGGATCGAGGCGAACGAGGGAGAGGAGGACGAGCCGGAGAGACCGATCGAACTCCAGGGGTTAGAGGAGTCGGCGGGCGAGGAGGAATCTATAGACGGAGAGAGAGAGAGGGAATTGGAGAGAGAGAGGGAGAGAGAAATTAGAGAGAGAGGAAATTGGAGAGAGATGGTGAGGGAGATAGAAGTCAGAGAGAGGGAAAGGGTGAATTGGAGAGGGAGGGTAGAGACTGAGAGAGGGAAAGTTAGAGAGAGAGGGGAAGAGAGGGAGAGGGAGAGAGGGAGAGAGAAGTTAGAGAGAGAGCGATAGAAATAGAGAGATAGAAAGACACAGTGAGAGAGAGAGGGGAAAGAGGAGATAAAGAGAATATATAAATAGTACCTCCAGCGTTTCCTGCCGGCGCGACGACTCCTTGGCCAATGATGTAAGTGAGCGGCTCACTCCAGACGCCCTCGCTGCCCTCGACCACCGATCGGACCTATTAGAGATTTTTACAGACTTGTAATAGTACGAATTTGCATTTTTACAGAATTATACGTAAAAGTACGAATAATTTCGTATATATTTTCCAAAGTTTTAAAGAATAAGAGAATACAAAAAAAAATTACGAAAGAAAAAGCAGAATATAATACCTTGAAAACGATGGTCTGGCCACGACGAAAGCCAGTGGCCGAATACGAATTTTGCGTGACTCGAATCGCCTTCTGCGCCGGTGAGAGATTCTCGAGGAGCACCTAGAAGAAGTTTAATTTTTTCTTTCCTCCTTTCTTTTATTTTAATATTTATTTACACTCTTTTTAAAAGTATTTATGTACATTTACTATTTAATAATTTAAAATTATCCTTAAGCAATTCTTTTGTATTGCTCTAGGAATATTTATTTACTCATGCATTGACTCATCATTCACTGATTTAAAAGGCACAGATTAAACATCATACATCATAGTGAATCGTGCCCGACGACGTCTTCTTCGCAGTCGCCGGCGCCTCCCATCCGATGGTCACTTCATCTGCAAACGAGTCAGACTATTTATGGACCCAAGAAAACTCATGTTTGAATTCGCGCTTTTTGCCTGAAACAAGAGAGCGAGAGAGGATGTGATTTAGAGAGACACGACTGCAATGGCCAGAAAAATTTGTGTTAGGTTAAAGTTGAGTGATGATTAAAGGGATTATCTTCTTTTTTTAAACATGCAAATGTGAGGAGTTTACTTTCTTCCTTGTATTTTGTTGCGGTTAAATAGTAAATCATAATAACTAAATTTGAGATATAAAAAAATTCCTCACCACCTGATTCGGCTTCTACGAACGGGCCTCGAATCGGATAGCCGGGACGTGTCGTGAACTCGATGATACCGTAATCCCGAACACGCTTCTCACCAGAGATACGCGTCGCCAAAGCAGAAATCTGTACAGGAGAGAACGATCACTTGACGATTCATCCATAATCTAACTTGGGGAATCGTTTAGTTTTTTTTTCTTCGTCTAATTATTATTTTCAATCATGAGTGTCAAAAAAAAATCTGCGACCGAGCTACTTCATCATATATATATATTGCAAGTGAAATGATGTTATGTTTCTTTTTAGATGAAAGTGCGTGAATAATGTTGAGAGTCAATACTCTGGTAAAGTCAATAAATATATATATATGTATATTTTTTGAAATTACAACAGAAAATTTTTTTATTGGTTTCTTTATTTCTTTATTTATTAATAATAATATTTCCTTTTGCTTTTTTTTCTAAAGAGCATCATCATCATTTCTTTCTCCTCTCTCCTCATCTTCCTCCTTCCTCCTCCGGCCCCACCTCATTCTCTGCGTAGACTGCGATGGTGTACGTCGTGTTCGGTGTCAGCTGCTCGAGTACGACGAACAGTGCCTCGGGCCTCTCGTCAACCGGCTCGGCCGTCCTCGGCGGCGGCGACGACGGGCAATTGGCACACTGCCAGCGGTACCATGTCTTCTGCAAGAGATAGAGAGAGAGAGAGAGAGAAAGCGCGAGAGAGAGAGCAATAGGAGAGCATTGACATTTAGTTTACAACATAAAAAATTTTAATCTAAATAAACCCGCAGGAAAATAATTAATTAATTCATTTTTGTTTTAAATAAATAAATAAAAAAAATTTAAAATAAGTATAAATACAAATTTTGGAGACTACGTTCTCCTATTCTACGGCTTCAAATATGTCTAATCTACGGCCCATACGTTGCTATCCGAAAAAAAAACGGCAACTTTCTCTATCCTAATCTATGGCCCCCTCCCAAAGACTGACGAGCGTTGGCACGTCGGGCGTGGCGTCCGTCGGTGGCAGCCACTCGAGCCGAGCAGTTGTCGCCGTCACGTAGGCAGCATGCAGGCCGGCCGGCTTGGAAGGAGGAGCTGCAATATTTATTTATTTATTTATAGAATACCATTTAATTTTGCTGTTCTTTCTTTCTCTCTCTCTCTTTCTCTCTCTCTCTCTCTCTCTCTCTCTCTCTCTCTCTCTCTCTCGTTCCTTTTCCATTTCACTTTTCGCATTTTTTTCTTTTGCTCCCTCTCTCATCCTATCTCTCTCTCTTTCTCTCTCTCTCTCTCTCTGTCTCTCTCTCTCTCGCGCTCTCTCTCTCTCCTTCCACCTCTGCAAGGCATGCTGCCGTCCTCTCCCTCCAGCCGATACGTGCCCTCCCGACATCGGCATCTCTGTCGTGGCGAGCCACTTGGCGTGAACGAATTGGAAGGACACCTAGTGCACTCGGTCGCGTTCTTCGACGAGTAGTGATTCGGCGGGCAGGCTGAAAGCAAATTTATTACAATTAATTAATTATTTAATTAATTAATTCCAATTAATTTTTCACTAATTAATTCAATTCATTATCTTAAAAAAATTAATTTCTAACCATAAGCGCCTTAATATGTATGTAATAGAATTTGTTTTCTTAGAATTAGTGAATTTTTTTTGACATACATATAACCATAAATATAGATAAATAATAATTAATGTGTATAATGTGTCTAGTATCCCTCTCAATACAAAAATCTCCCTTTTGGATTAGCTCTCTTCACGCCCTTTTGGCCTCGTGCCAGAAAGGCGATAGCCGTGATATATGAAGTGGCCGCTTTTATCTTTGTATGGCTTTTCCCTCACTGCGCCGAGAGAGTGTCAGAAGAGGCGGCGGTCAAGTAGTCAGTCCATAAGGGGAGAGGAAGAATATGGACAGACGGTAAATCTTGTGCAGAAAGAGAGAGAGAGAGAGAGAGAGAGAGAGAAAGAGAGAGAGAGTGAGAGAGAGACAGCGAGAGAGCGTGAGAAAGGAGAGAGGAGGCTAGAGAGAGAGAGAGAGAGACAGTGAGAGAGGAGGCCTCAAAAGACATCTGATACCCGTTCCTCCACCCTCTTATTCCCTCTCTCTCTCTCGGTATCCTGGCCGCGTGAAACTGGCGGCGGCTACAATAGCGAGGACGGCGGCTCGTCAACAAGAGAGAGAGAGAGGTCAATATACCCACCCTCCACTCTCCCCTCGGCAGACCCCTTGAGACCCCTCCATTTCCCGCGTGACTAACACAGAACGCCTCGCACATTAGCCTGACTGAGAGGAGCGTTCACGCTCTGACCATGAGTTAGCCAGCGCCGCCAAAGGAGATTTTTGGAACCGTGCCAATTTTCAATGTTCACATTCACTGACATGTCAAAGGATGTGCATGGCCCCAATAATAAACTGTACATAGAGTAGTTTTGGGAGAGATATGAAAGTGGATATCCATGTATGTAACGACGACCTTCGTGCACGAAACCTTATTAGGATCCTTATGGTAGGTCAAAACGGTGAATACATTTTAGTCAATTAGACCCATAAATCAGAGACTCGCTCGAATATGCATATACCTGTTCAGCCGCCTTTTCCGCTCTGCCATGACACCGACAACAAACGCGCGCACAACCAACTGTCTCTGTCCCTTTTCCGCTTTGGTATGGCGGCACCCCCTTTGATCCGCTGTCAGAGATTCTCACTTGCTCTGTTGTGTAATCCATCACGGAGATCACGATTCAGGATTTTGGAAGAGGGAGAGAGAGAAATAGAGAGAGAGAGAAAGCGAGAGAGAGGGAGGGAGAGAGTGAGAGAGAGAGGCAGAGAGAGAGAGAGATGCACACAGAAGCAGAGAAATTCGAATGACTTTACATCCAAATAAGAATCCTACGGCCATGACGGTGGATTACAAGAAGCAGCAGGCCAGCCTTCAATGAAGATACGAATAGAAATGTGAAACGCCTTGGCACTTTCCATTTGGGCAAATGTGTAATCTTGGTCGTAATCAAATCATAAACAAGGGTAATAAGAGAGAGGAGGGGAGAGTGAGAAACAGAGAAGAGAGAGTGTGAAGAAAGAAGAGAGAGAGAGTAGAGAGAGAAGAGAGAGAAGAGAGAGAAGAGAGCGAGAGAAGAAAGGGGGGAGAGCAATGGTAACGCTCATTTCGAAAATCTCCCGGGAACTCTGTGAATGAACGGAGCTGCGCATTTAAGCCAATAAGCCATGCTAAAATTAATTTTGATTAAAATCAGATAATTATCGAACATGCACTAGAATCAACATTTAATGTATTTTCAGCATTTATGATTTATCTACTAATTTCACTTTTGCATTACTTCTCAAGTGTGCAAATTCTTGTGGCTTTGCGAGTCGTTATCTTGAAATTCAATCGTTTCCACATGCAAAACGAAACATTTTCGAGCCGAATGGACTGGGTATGAACAGGTAATAAATAGGTTGTTCTTTCTTCTGAGACCTCCCAGCCATATGTTGTGCTACTCTCATGTTCATGTAGCCTGTACAAGGCGTACACAGGCGTAAAATGCACGGGAGCGGAATCTGACGAGTCTAGGTTGTTGCTGAGTGCGTGGGCAGACTGAAATGGAGTAGGAGGAGGACGGTAACAAAGGGGGCCAAGAAAAAGGAAGGAAGGAACCTTAAAGAGAGAGAGAATGACGGGTCGAGGCAGTTTACACCTGATTGCGCGCAGAGAGAGAGAGAGAGAGAGAGAAGAGAGAGAGAGAGAGAGAGAGAGAGAGGAAGAAGCACAACAGATGTGTGTGTGCAGGAGGTTTTCGGTTCATTTCTTTCTCTCTCTCTCTATCTCTCTCTCTCTCTCTCTCTCTCTCTCTCTGACAGTCTATTTTTCTCTCTCTCCCTCTCTCTCCCTCTCTCTCTATCTCTCTCTCTCTCCCTCTCTCCCTCTCTCTCTCTCTCTCTCTCACCACCGCCAACTTCCGCTCCCATCCACACGAAGCAGCCACAAAGGCGCCCCGGAACAACAGGTGTATTCCTAATGAGGAAGAGTGAGGGAGAGAGAGAGAGAGCAAGGAAAAAAGAAAACATTTACTACCGATATACATACATTATCGCCTCTTGCCACCGTAGAGAGTTGAGAGAGAGAGAGGAAAAGAGAGAATGAGAGAAAGAGATAGAGACAGAAAGAGAGAGACAGAGAGACAGAAAGAGTGAGAGAGAGAAATAGGGAGAGAGGGAGAGAGAAAGAGAGAGAATGAGGGAGAGAGAGAGAGAGACGAGAAAGGAGAAAGTGATGGCTATTATGAGAGGAAAAAAACTGTAATATGGAAAACGATGAGTGATGGCGGCCTGCTTGAGCTGGTTATTCCAGGAGACCCTTGACCTTCCGAGACAATTCTCTCTTTTCTTTCTTTCTCTGTCTTCCACAAGTCGCCGCCATCGAATTGGACGCGCACTTTTCCATTTTGATCAGAAAGCGTGTGCAAGAACACAAGAATCTAATGGAGAAAAATAATATTAATTTGAAGAAACTCTCATGGTGCGAGAGCAGACAGAATATGCGTGGCCATAACAGCCATGATGAATAAATGCTTTTTTAGACAGGGAAAGTGATATGTATGCTTACATACATATCACTTTCCCTGTCAGAGATGCACCACATATCATTTATAACTGTTTTTGCGCGCGCATATATTTCTAGTGCCAACATGCAAACCACCGGAGCGTCAAATCCACTTTTGCAAAAAAAAGCCCTTTTTTTTAAACATTTATCCCCCTTTTCAGAACGATTACCCTAAATAGAACGCGTGTGTGTCTTTATCGTTCTATCTTCATTCTATTTGTCTTTTTCCTCTTGCCCTCTATTTCTCTCTCTCTCTCTTTCTCTCTCTCTCTCTCTCTCTCTCTCTCTCTCTCTTTCTTTCTCCCTCTCTTCCCTATTTCTTTCTCTCTCTTTCTCTCTCATTCTCTCTCTCCTCTGTCTATCTCTACTCTCTCTCCTCTCTCACTCTTTCTTTCTCGCTCTCTCTCTCTCTCCCTCTCTCTCTCTCTCTCTCTCTCTCTCTCTTCTACCCACTCAACCCTAAGCTCATTTGTCTTTTCCATGTCAGTGCCTCTCCTCAAAAGGGACGCCGCCGTCCGACATTCTTTCGGCCGGCTAATGATGATGATAATGATGATGCGATTCTTATCACACCTCTCTCCACATCACTCAAGGCAAAGAAGACAATGATACAGTCATCTTATCTCTCTCTCTCTCTCTGCTCTCTCTCTCTCTCTCTTTCTCTCTTTCTCTCTCCCGTTCTTGCTCTTCTCTCGTTCTTTCTCTCTCACTCGCTCTCTCTATCTCTCTCTCTCTCAAACCCAAAAAGTTGCATCATTGAATCCCTAGTGCAAGCCGCCGCTTATCTTCTTCTCATGGTCAGTGGCGCAATGTCCCTTCCTTCGGTAGTCTCTCTCCAGCCCCGTGTCAGTGTCCCCGACCCCTCGTTCTTGGTTACTCTGTTCTCAGAAGACCAAATTAGTCATTTCGCCTCCTATCCCCTCTCGTTGGCTGAATGCTAACAAGATTATATACAGGCGCCCAAGGCGGTAACCAAATTGGAGCATGAGCAAGATGGAACGGAGGTGCCAAGAGATAGAGAGAGAGAGAGAGAGAGAGAGAGTGACTGAGAGAAAGAGAGAGAAAGTGAGAGAGAGAGAGAAAGTAGAGATTAGAGCGAATTCTCAAGAGGCGCGTCCTTGACTTATTGTTTTGCTCAGTATAAGACCCTTAGCAGTCGGAAAGCTGCACCTGCCAGTTCACTTGTATTGGTGGCATTGCGAAGAGAAGAGCCAAAAGGAGCGGCCTATGGTACAATTCAGTTCAGTTCAGTTCGAAAGGAGGCAGATGCGGAGAGAGAGGGAGACAGAGAACGAGAGAAAGAGAGAGAGAGAGAGAGAGAGAGAGAGAGAGGTAAAGCAGCTAAACGGCAGAGGAAACAGAAATAGAGCACAAACTCTTTACAAGGTCATCTACCCATCTGAAGACAAATCGGTCTCTAAAGAGAATGAGATTTCTAAAGAGAACAACGTAAAAATGCCTCCTTACAATGCAATCGAATCAGTCACAGTCAAGATATTCGTTTCATTTAAGATGGCACAGCGATACATAAATTGTTTTTTTTTTGCCAATATGATCAATAAAAATTAGTTAATTAATTAGCTAATTGGTTAATTAATCAATTAATAAATTAAATACTGACGCAGACAGTCGACATCGTTGCCGTTGTAGAAGCCTGCCTTGCATGAGCACGGTGTCAGCGATGCGGGACTATCCGACCAGTTGGCGTTCGACTGGAAAAAAAAAATTTTCGTCTTTTTTTTCTAAATAACATCATTGTTCACGAAAAATAGCAGACTAATACGTGGATGCTATGAATATATTATGTACATACTTAAAGGGAAAAAATATAATTTAAACCAGTTGGCGTTCGACTGGAAAAAAAATGTTTTCGTCTTTTTTTTCTAAATAACATCATTGTTCACGAAAAATAGCAGACTAAAACGTGGATGCTATGAATATATTATGTACATACTTAAAGGGAAAAATATAATTAAAAAAAAAGTTTTTTGTCGCCTTAAATCAAACGATCGTTCGCTTCAAATGCTCTCACTAATATATTTACATAATACACTTGCAAATAAATAAAACCGTTAATAATAATAATAATAATAATTTTTTTTAAAGAATACCTTACTTTTTTCTTAAATAATAAATTGTAGAAGCAAACGTAACATCATATTTATGTGAATATATTTTTAATAAAAATTAATTAATTAAATTTTATCAATTAATAAACTAATTAATTAACACCGAACCGCGCACACGGCGACCGGGCTGCCTTCGGCGTTCTCTACGCATTCGCCATGCACAGCGAGGAAGGTGTGGCTCTCCTTGCCGACGGGCGTCTCGGGGAAGGCGGCCAGCTTGAGCACGGACGCCTCACAGACTTCGTAGAAGATCTTTGCAATTTAATTAATTAATTTATTTATTTATTAATCACAATTATAATTATAATATTGAACATTTTTATAAATTTGCCTCGAAGACTTCGTAGAAGATCTGTGGAATTTGAATTAATTAATTTATTTATTTATTTATTAAATTATATTAATTAATTGTAAGCCCAATTGTAATTAGACTATTGTCTATACATATTTGTTGCATTATTTTTTCACATAATTACTATATTTAAAAAAATAAAAATGATATAAATCTATGTATATTAATTGTACAATTTTAATTATTGTACCATTCCAAAAAGAAGGGAAGAGTTTGATGGATAAAATGGCTACTACAAATGTTGTTTTTTTTACATATTTTATTTTATTGTGTAGTGTGTTCATTTGCATGTCTCATGTGACTTCTACTGCCGCGAGAACAATTATGGTGGATCTTTTTTCTCTGACCACAATAAAGATATGCCTAGCCTTCGTCCCTATGAGCATGACATGTCCCCAGAGAGCTCCGCTCCGTATTGTTTCTTTCTTTTTTAATCAACGACCAGCAGCTGATCTCTCGGCGCGGTTTACGATCACTTCTCCAATAGTTATCTATCGTAAATGGCAGAGTCCCATCATCATGCTATTCTTCTTCTTCTTCTCTTTCATCGTGTTCTTAGCGTAATGAGAAAACATGTTCCTCATTGTCAGAAGAGACAATACGGCCGTGTCCTGGATGTGGCAGAGCAAAGGGGGGAAAGGGAGCTGCCTGGAGGGCAGCGAAAGCCAGCTGTCTTAGCCATGTGCCCACAAAAGGATCTCCGTTCTCTCGCCGGCCACTAACATAAACGCAGAGCATCTGCCTTGTATCTCTCCTTTAATCATGCCCGATTGTTTCCACTTTGAGTTTTTATCTCTCTCTCTCTCTCTCTCTCTCTCTCTCGTCTCTTCCAATAGAAACCATATCCCGGCCAATCACTTTTCCGTCCTTGCGAATGACCCATGATGACCTCGCGCAGCAATGTTCGTGTGCTTTCTCTTTTGCAAGTACTTAACGAGATGAAACACCAAGAAAGAGAGAGAGAGAAAGAGAGAGAGAGAGAGAGAGAACGGGTAGAGAGTAAGAGAGAGAGGGTAAGAGAAAGAAAGAGAGAGAGAAGAAGAATGAAAGAAAGAGAGAAAAAAGGTCCAACCACTCTCGAGAGGTGTTCGTTTGACACCTTGTGGTTGGCTCTCTCCTGCCAGGCCGATCTCATTGGCAAATATGGAATGGCTCGGGACATCAACACAAGCAAACAGAGAGATACAGGAAAGCACAAAACACTCCCCCCTATTAGTAGGTGGTGATCCGAGAGAGAGAGAAAGAGAGAGAAAGAGAGAGAGAGAATGAGTGAATGAGAGAGAGGGAGAGAATGAGAGAATGAGAGAGAGGGAGAGAATGAGAGAGACAGAGAGAGAGAGAGAGAGAGAGAAAGAGAGGAAGACAGAATGAGAGAGAGTGAGTGAGAGAGGAAGGAGGAGGGAGAGAGCAGACATTCAGACAGATTACAGTGCCCTGGTCACATCCATAATTGGAGAAAAATATGAAAGGTTGCGCATCTCAGTTTGCATGTTTCTCTCTCTCTCTCGCGCTCTCTCTCTCTCTCGCGCTCTCTCTCTCTCTCTAATTTCTCTCGTTCTCTGTCTCTCCCTCCCAATCTTACTCTCTTCTCTCTTCTCACTATTTCTTCTCTTCCATGATTGGAACCAAACACGTTCTTCTTATCCGGCACCTCTTTCAGCTCGAATTTGCTCTCAAACGGAAAAGCAATCAGATCCATGCGCTTTAACCACCCTCGCGCCCTCTTACCTATCACTGCCATATTTAGCGGGATCAAAGGACACTTCCGACAAGACCAATTTACGGCCGTCTTATCTCGGTTTATACTAATTTACGGCCCCTTGTAATCGGTCTTCATTCAGAATCTTTTGGTGACAAACTTTAAGAAAAATTTTATCATGTCTGCTCCTTTGATATTTCCTAACAAGAATTTTTTTTCCTTTAAATTACAGAGAAAAAAACTATGGCCATCATGAACAACAACTATGATGCACAATACTAACAATAAGAGCAGAAATATAGAGCGAGAGAGAGAGAGTGAGAGAGAAGAGAGAGAGAGAGAGAAAAAGGATCTAGAGAAGTCAGGGACAGAGTGAACGCTCTCTTCCAATCATCTCGTCATCTTAATCATCTTAACTGTCTTCGAGAACACGACAACAAGACAAGCTTGGCAGAAATATTAGAAGAGAGAGAGAGAGATAGAGAGACAAAACGAGAGAGAGAGAGAAAGAGAGAGAGAGAGAGAGAAGAGAGACAAAATGAGAGGGAGAAAGAGAGGAAAGAGGGTGAGAAGAAGAGAGAGATAGAGAGACGGAGATATGTATAAACAAGAAAATACCGTATTTTCTCTATTAGTGCCCCCGGGGGTACTATTTTTCAATCCTCTTGCGAGAGCGGGGCACTATTAGAGGGGGGGGGGGGTTCTATTAGAGGGAGGGGCACTAATAGAGATAATACGGTAGTCATCATTCCGGATGGTTCCCAACAATTTTTGCGTGTTTTGGCACAATCAACATTCTCCTTGTCCATGGGCTTCTGACTTTGTAGTGGCCTATTACCAAAAGAAAACATCCTGGTCAAGAGAGTATGAGAGAGAAAGGGAAGGGGAAGAGAGATAAAGAAAGAGAGATATAGAGAGATAGATAGAGAGAGAGAGCATGAGAGAGAGAGCATGAGAGAGGAGAGAGAGAGAGAGAGAGAGAGAGAGAGAGAAATAGGGAGCGAGCGTTGATATATGAAAATTCATATGATAAACCATTTGAAATTCGCTCATATTATTTTTTGAAATAATTAGAATAAATTACTTTCTTCTTTCCCCAGATATACACAGTGCCTCACTTGCCATTTTTGTGGTTTTCTAGCAACCTTCCTTTTCCTCCTTTTACTTAGAATAGCACCCCGAACATCCAACAGTTTAGTGTTGGCCCCCTTTTTCTTAGCCCGGATGTCCGGCTGACTGCCTTTTACTTGGAAAGCATCTGGCTTTTTTTTCTCTCTTTCTCTATCAATCTCTCTATCCCTCTCTCTCCCTCTCTCTCTCTCTCCCTCCCTCTCCCTCCCTCTCCCTCTCTCTCTCTCTCTTCCTCTTTCTCTCTCTCTCTCTCTCTCTCTCTCTCGTTCTCTCTCTCTTTTGAGTTATGCAGCTGTGCGCCAAGTGCACATACATATGTCGTCGCATTCCCTTTTCTGGATGACTGTGTTGCCAGCCTAAAGAACGGGCCCCATTTAGAAATGGAGAGAAAAGTCAGAGAGAGAGAGATAAAGAGAGAGAGAGGTATAGAGGCAAAAATAGAATGATAGGGACAGAAAGAGAGGAATAGAGAGAAAAGAGGGAGAAAGAACATTTCAAGGCCCTCGCGCAAATGCGACTGACACAGTGCGCACTTTACGTAGCACCTGG
>CALZFC010000265.1:495000-500000 GCA_945643635.1 Allodiplogaster sudhausi | reverse complement strand
CAGTCACGAAGCGAATATCGCACGGTGATGTGTATCCTGAAAGAGCAGCGTTTCAATGATTAAAATCACTAGGAAAATCAAATTAAACGCGACTGTTTAATTAATTAATTAAATAACTAGTTATAACTAGTTAATAAAATGTTTAATAACATTAAATAAATAAATAATATTATTTTTTGCCCCACCTGTTCGCCTCCTTGCGCTTGACGAGTGGCGTAAAGAGCCAGTTCTCTACCCTCGCCGAGTCTAGGTTGCACGAGACGTAGACGCGTTGATTTCTACCAGCGTCCGTGTACGTCTCTTCGACCCACTGCAAAGATACAAGGACTGAACCTAGTACTCTTGGCACATTGCCAAATATTAAGATTATTAATAATCATTATTATTCCTATGCATTTTTGTTTAAAGCATATTTTTTAATCATAAATCATGAACTGATCTTGTGGATAATTGCCCATTTTTTCTATACAGCTTTCATCGCAAGCAACTCAACACAAATCCACATCTATGTATGTACATACATACATACATCCAACGATTACATGTGTCTAATTCCAGATTGAGATCTCATCTCTCTCACTCTCTTTCTCTTCTCTTCTCTCTCTCCTTCTCTCTTTCTCGCTCTCTCTCTCTCTCTCTTCAAGTTATTCGTCTTCATCATCTCATTGCGCGTGCTCTCTCTCGCATGCCTCTTCCCGATGTGTTCTTCCATATCCCCCAAGACCCCCTCTTCCCAATCATCTCGATCAGATCCAGACCAATCGCCCCTTTTTCTTGCTCTTCTATCAGTCAGACTAATCTCCTCCCATGCTGTCCTCTCTCTCTCTCTCTCTCTCTCTCTCTCTCTCTCTCTCTCTTTCGCACTTATTCACGCTCATACTCTTGCTGACAGATAACGAGAGTGATCTTGGAGAGTAGAGAGAGAGAGAGAGAGTGTGAAAGAGAGGGAGAGAGAGTGTGTGAAAGAGAGAGAGAGAGAGAGAGAGAGAGAGAGAGAGATTAGTCCACCTAGAAGAGTAATGGAGGCTCTTCTGTTGTCATTCCGGGCGTCTAATTGGTCTTTCCCCACTCATACACCTTGCTCTGTTGATTTCTCTAAGTGTCTCTCTCTCTCTCTTTCTCTCTTTCTCTAACTCTCTTTATCCCTCTCCCTCTTTCTCTCTCTTTCTCTAACTCTCTCTCTCTCTCACTCTCTCTTTATCTATCCCATTATATCCTCAGCATTCTTCTGTACGAAATCCGGGATATGTCCTCTCGGATGCGTTCTCATAAGCTGGATGAAGACGACTCATAAAATGTGTTTATGCCTCGTGCTCTCTCTCTCTCTCTCTCTCTTCTCTCTCTCACTCTCTCTCTCTCTCCCTCTCTCTTTCTCTCTCTCTTCTCTCCCTCTCTCTCATTATCTGCCCGCTGCCCACTGGTCAGCCTACACAGCTGGTGGGTGCTTCTTCATTCCCACCCGAATTTCATCGTCTAACGATCCTGATTGCCATTCGAGATAGGCAAGGGGGGTTCCCGTTGGTCAAGTCATGAAGAAGTTAGAGAGAGAGAGAGAAACAGAGAAAGAGAGGGGAAGAGAGAGAGAAAGAGAAAGAGGGAGAGAGAAAGAGAGGGAGAGAGAGAAAGAGAGAAAGAGAGAGAGAAGAGAGAGAAAGAGAGAGAAATAGAGAGAGAGAAGCCTGCAGAGAGACAAAGAAAAAGTAAAAGTAATTATAAACAAGAGATGGCAAAAGAAAACATCCAAACAAGTGTGGCACTTCCATTCCTTCGAACTCAAATAAGGACCAGACACGCTGTCACGAGAAGGCGATGCAAAATTCATTTCAAGGAGTCCTTAGCGGTTTAAAATTAGGTGTGGAGAGAGAGCAGAGATGAGAGAAAAAGAGACAGAAAGAGGGAGAGAGACTGAGACAGAGAAAGCAGAGAGAGTAGTGTGTATGTGAGAGAGAGAGAAAGAGAGTGAGAGAGAGAGAGAAAGATCGAAAGACAAGATGTTAATTAAATTCGAGAGCACATTTCTCGCTTCTTCCTTCTCTCTCTCTCTCTCTCTCTCTCTCTCTTTCTCTTTCTTTGTCTCTCTGTCTCTCACTCTCTGCCAACGGAATGTTTCGAGGGTTGGTCCCCGAGGGGTTCCTTTTCCTTTTCATTCTTGACGTCTTGCTCTCTTTCTTGTGTGTGTCTGTGGCATCTCCATGGCTACTCGCTTTCGCAGAAGATAATGGAGAAGGATGGATGAAGTCATGTTTTCTGGCCTATTTGACAGACATATTTGGGGCTGTGGAAGAGACAGAGAGAGAGAGAGAAAGAGAGAGAGAGAGAAAAGAGAGAGAGAGAGAGAGAGAGAGAGAGAGTGCAACAGAGACAGGCCACCTCCCTGACAGTGGTGCCCCCAGCTTCGGTCATCTGTCAGCAGCGGACGTTGCGATGACCAGGGCATGGACGACCAGGAAGGGAGAAAGAGAGAGGGAGAGGGCATAGAGATACAGACAGACAGAGAGAGAGAGAAAGAAAGAGAGAGAGAGAGAAGCTTGATTGAAAAGCCACTACAGCATACGGCGGTCGCTTCATCATCATTCGCTCTCTCTCTCTCGTCCCCGAATTTAGGCTTCTGCCCCTGGCTAATTTCGCCGAGCAGGCTTGGTGGCTTCATGATTGTCTCACTTGATTCTCTCTATCTCTCTCTCTTTCGCTCTCTCGCTCTCTCTCACTCTCGCTCTCGCTCTCGCTCTCTCTCTTTCTATCTCTCGCGCTCTCTCTCTCCCTCTAACTAATCCACCCTTTAAAGAAAGGCGGTCTTTCTCGCGCACAATCGCTGCCCGGCTCAAGTGTCTCTCAGTCTCTCTGTGGCATTTGTTTGTTTGTTTGTGAGTGTTTGTAAATCTCTTCCCGCATCATCGTCTGTCCTTCTTCTGAAAGTGGCTTCACCTCGTACGGGCTTTTCGGTGACTTCTTGAGAGGGCGAGAGAGAGAGAGAGAGAGAGAGAAGGAAAGAGGGAGAGAGAGAGGGAGAGATAGGAGAGAGGGAGAGACGCAGACACAAAATCACTTCGCGGTAGCCTCTTCGTTCCATCATATCGTGTGTTCAGTGTTGATCTTTGCGATTAGGAACGGTGCGCTTGATCAGTCCAAAGCATGAAGGGGCATGGGAGAGTGAGAAACAGAGAGAGAGAGAGAGAGAGAGAGAGAGAGAGAGGGAGAGAGAGGGAAAGAGAGCGAGAGAGACAGAGAAAGAGAAAGAGAGATGAAGAGAGAGCCGTTCAAGAGTGCGTCCGCCATCGACATCTAAATTCCTCTCAAGAAGGCGACGCCGAATAATGATGGCGGGAAACGCAATCAAGAGCAGAGGACCGGCCGGGCAATCCAAAATGGAGAGAGGGAGGGAGAAAGAGAGAGAGAGAAGAGAGAAAGAGAGGAGAGAGAGAGTGTGAAAGTGAGAAAGAAAGAGAGAGAGAGAGAGAGAGAGAGAGAGAGAGAGAGAAAGAGGGAAAAGAGAGAGAGAGAGACAGAGGGGAAAGAAAGAGAGAGAGGGAGAGAAGAGGTAGAGACAGCGATAGAGTGAGAGAGTGATAGAAAAAGAGAAAGAAGGAGGGAGAGAGAGAGAGGGAGAGAAAGAGCGAACGAAAAATATGTAAGTGTTTACCGGAAGGCTTATCACAGGTCAGCTGGTGTCAAAAGAGGAAGACAACCAGCCTTTTCAGCCAGACTTCCCCTCTCAAACTTCTAATCAGTTCTACAAATAATGAACGAATTAAATTAAATTCGTTCCTCTCCTGCACCAGAAATATCGAAAGTTTGGCCGATTAATCTTTATCTCTCTCTCTCACTCTCTCTCTCATCTTCACTCTCTCTCACTCTCTCACTCTCTCCAGTGCTTGCCTTTTGCAATAATTCCCACTGCTTGTCCCGTTCCATGTGCCTTCTCACACCCTTCACCCACACAATCAGCTGTCATAGTGTGGCAAAAGGCCACTTTGACAAGGATGACATGGGTGTGTGCATGCGTAATCTTCTAATTGGCTTTGTGCCAGAACATGCGAGAGAGAGAGCATAGAGAGAACAGAGAGAACAGAGAAAAGGAGAGAAATATAAAATAAGAGAGAGAGAGAAAAGAACGATATAAGAAAGAAACAGACAGTCTATTCTGATGCCCTCTGGCACTCTGCATTCATGATCAGAACAGGATCGAACGGTCGTAGTGGTCAGACGGAGACAGAGAGCGAGAGAGAGAGAGAGAGAGAGAGAGAGTAATGAGAGAAGAGAGAGTATTAGGAGTGGAAAACCCCCTCTTTCCATTATCCCTGTCTGTATCTCTCTGACCTGTCTTATCTCTTATCACTCTCTCTCTCTCTTTCGCTCTCTCTCTCTCTCTCTCTCTCTCTCTGCCATAATAGACATGTCTTTGCCATTCTGCAACCACCCTACAGCACGAAAGCTCATGGCCCTTCCACCACGCCAGACAGCCAGGTGCGGGCATCCATCATTCGACAGACACAAACACAATGCATACGCAATTCGACTTCACTCTCTCTCTCTCTCTCTCTCTCTCTCTCTCTCTCTTTCTCTGCCTCTCAATTCCTCTTTCTCTCTCTCTATCATTCTCTTTATATCTGTCACGCTCTTCCCTTCACACTTCTCTTGCTCTCCCACATGCTATCACAGCGTTTGTAATGTGAGGAGAGATGTGGTCATTACTAACAAAGACTTCGGATAAAGAAACGCTCCTTATCCTGCAAGAATATCAATGTTCATTAACTGGCCTCAGGGTATTACTACTCTCTGACTACTTTCCGTCAGCACTAAGGCCCCCCCCTTCTCATTTCCTTCCCGAACTTCAGCTGTCCACTCCATGGGCATTCCCGTAAGGGTGGTCACTTTCTATTTCCTGTTTTGTCTTATTCTATACTCTCTCTCTCTTTCTCTCCTCTCTCTCTCATTCTTTCTCTACCTTCTCTCTTTCTCTCCCACTCTCTTCTCTCTCTCTCATCCCGTCGCCCTCTTCC
>CALZFC010000265.1:472500-482500 GCA_945643635.1 Allodiplogaster sudhausi | reverse complement strand
TATGACTAATAAACATCCACTGATCCATACAGTTGTTGCCCTCCAAAATACATTCTGTCGCTTGGAAGGACATACAAGCAAGCTTCAAGAGCTCGGCTTGCAGAATAGGGGAAAGTGATCCGAGGAGGTCGCGGCTTTTGTCAAGAGCACCTGTAGGCTTGTCTCCAGAATGTCCCCACAACACGGGTTATCATTGGGAGGGGTGGGGAGCTTGAGCCTTTTTGGGAGCTTCTTTTTTTTCAGCTTTTCAGCTTTTCCTGTATTCTCATCCAGCAGAAGAAGAGGAAGAAGAAGAAAGGGCCGTAGAATCGGACATCTTCCGATTCGATGGCCCCCCTTCTTTCTTCTTTCTTTCGCAATGACCGCGCATGGATCGCATGAGACAAAAGAAGAAGATGAGGAAGAAGATTCAACCTCTGGGGGCTTTGTCGAGAGAGAGAGGAGAGAGAGAGAGAGGGGGGGGGGAGGAAAGAGAGTGAGAGAGACAGCGCGCGCGAGAGTGTCCATGGAATGTTAACTTTGGCCACGCGCAAGGATCGCATCCAGAAAGAGGCTAGTGGAATAAAAAAGGTGAGAGAGAGAGGGGGGAAGAGAAGGAGAGAAAAAGAGAGTGACAGTGAGAGAGAGAGAAAGAGAGAGAACGGAATCAACTTATGGCGCCCGGATGCAAACACACACACAAGGTGTGGGCCCCCGTCCAAGTCTGCTTTGTCTTTGACTTTTCTAAGAAGATGAAAAGAGCAGATTCTTCCATGAATACTCACTCATATCAAAAAGACTTCCTATTGACAGGACTGGCATAACACTTGGCGATGATATAAAAATAAAAAGATAAAAAGATTTGCATAATTATAGGACATCAAATATGTACATAAATCCGCATGAGTTACTATGTACATACATACATACACATGTTTGTTTATTTAGTCTTCTTTTAACATACCCATGGAACCTTCTCCCTCTCAAGGTCTGTCCTCCGGCCCCGCAGGCTCTCTCCCTCATGTCCACATGCTGGCTATGATCAAGAGCGCATCCTTCTTGTTGTGCCGTGAAACAGAGATCCCATCTACAGTCTCTCTCTCTCTCTCTCTCTCTCTCTCTTGACTATTTCAGGATTTTGTTCATCAGAGGGAAAGAGAGCGAGAGAGCGAGAGAGAGACAGACAGAGAGAGGGAGAGAGTATAGAATGAGAGAGGGAGAGAGAGGAGAGACCGAGTGATAGATAGAGTGAAGAGGACGAGAGAGAGAGAGAGGGAGAGAGAGAGACAGAGAGATAGATGATGAGGCTGAAACTTAAGCCTGACTGACTGACTGCTGCTGAAAGATCCCCGCTTACGCTCACTCTCCAATTGGAGTGTGCGCAACAAGTGCTTGCTTGTTGCTCTTTTGGTTTTACTTTCTTTCTCTTTCATACTCTCTCTCTCTTTATCTCTTTCTCTTTCTCTCTCTCTCTCTCTCTCTCTCTCTCTCTCTGTCTCTCTCTCCTTTCTCTCTTTCTTTCTTCTATCTCTGTCATCTGCTTGGCCATTCTCTAGCTACTGGTCAGTCAATGACTCGTTATCCTCTCTCCCTTTCTCTCTGTCTCTCTGTCTCTCTCTCTCTCTCTTCCTATCTCTCTCTCTCTTCCTCTCTCTCTCTCTCGAAAGCAACGCAATACATGAGAGTCAATACGAGAGTGTGCACAGCAGGAGCAACACTGGAAGAAGAAGAAGAAGCAGCGCGGTTCTCATCACACTGCATTCACAGTCACTGCTTAAGGGCTATTGAAGAAAGAGAGAGAGAGAGAGAGAGAGAGAGAGAGAGCTAGAAAGAGAGGGAGAGAGAAAGAAGGGTCAGAGGAAAAGCAAAAGAAACATATAGAACCATATGCTCTCAATCGCCGTTGTTCTCCAATTGCGACCATCCATTTTCTTCATCTTCTTCAACTCATACGAATGTAGCGTGTGTCTATGATTGAGACTTTTTGTGCATTTCTAATACTCATTCTCACCGTCTCTCTGCCTGAGGCCTAAGGAGAAGTGTACCCAATCTTCATTCAGTCTTCTTAAAACACACCAAAAACACACACACTAAAAAGACGGGGGCAAATATTGCATTGCTCTCCTGGAGAACCTAGACGCCTTCTCGAGCTGAAGAGAAAAAGCGTTTGGAGAGTAAAAAGCTTTCTAAGGCAACGCTTACAAACCCTGTAGAAGAACATGTATGTATGTACCTAATATGGTATCCCCTTCCATTCCTTGGTATCTACTTTCTATACCCCTACTAATTCAATATATGTCCCTTCTTTCCATTCGTCTGAACAGGGTAGAGAAAGAGAGAGAGAGAGAGAGAGAGAAGGAGAGACAACAAGAGAGAACGAGAGAGACAGAGAAAGATACGAAAGGTCGGAGTTGGCTTCCAGAAGACCTTGTGATATGCGCACTCTTGCGTGTATGAGAGGACAGCGACTGCCGATGTGATGGAACGTGGGTCTCGCTCTGACTATATAGACCCGTCGGCAGTATATTAGGTAGGGAGAGAGAGAGAGAGGGAGAGAAACAGAGAGAGAGAGAAAGAGAGAGAGAGAGAAAGAGAGGGAGAGAGATAGAGTGAGAGACAGAGAGGGAGAGAGACAGAGTGAGAGACAGAGAGGGAGAGAGACAGAGTGAGAGACAGAGAGGAGGGAGAAAGAGAGTAAGACAGAGAGAGAGTAAGAAAGAGTGGAAAGATAGAGACAGAAAGATATAGAGCAAAAGAGCAGGCGGCGACAAGCCAAAATTGTGCCGAATGAGTTCACCCTCTATCTTTCTCTCTCTCTCTCTCATCTCGCCTCACTGGCCATGTGTCCCCAAGGGAGCATTCCTACAAGAGGACCTCCAGTACTACCACACCCCACGGCAATGGGGGAGGAGGGGGTACAGGGCCCCATGGCTGTCCTAGCTGTCCTTCCGCTCTCGACTAGGCCAGCGAGGCATTATTATTAGGTTAGCATGCTCTCTTTCTCTCTCTCTGTCTCTCTCTCTTTCTCTCTCTCTCTCTCGCCGCCATGAAACATATGTATGTATTGAAGTCGTTCCATTTTCCTTCTGAGACCTCTTCTGGAGCCACTTCTAGAGTCTACCAAGCCTAATAAGGATCCCGAGGAACAGAAGGAAATAATAGGTAAAAAAATATTTTTAGGAATCCTATTTAGCTTAGGTAAGCCAAAAATGCCTTTTATTCTTTTTTTGCTATTCTTCTAGGTCTCTTCTGATATTCATTCATTCACATGCCATTTCCGGGTGCACTCCCTCTGACTTCATGACTTCAAGGGTATCCGAGGACGACGACGATATACCTCCTTGAAATGGAAGGGTTGGGGGGAGGGGTGAAGAGGTCTTTGAATCTTTCTCTCTTTCTCTCTCTGGCTCTCTCTCTCTCTCTCTCTCTCTCTCTCTCTCTCTCTGTAAGGGAGTGACAGCTGAGCCCGAGTGCAAGCAGCCGTAGAATTGGCCCGGCTGGCTACTACACTAGAAATGACCACCTCTTACGCAACAGAGTAGCTAGGTGAGAGACAGAGAGAGAGAGAGAGAGAGAGAGAGAGAGAGAGAAAGATAGACAGACAGAGAGAGCGAGAGAGAGATCGATAGAGAGAGGTAGACAGAGAGAGGGCGAGACAGAGAGAGAGAAACTACTAATCCGGCTAACCTTGCTTAGCACCACCTAATCCGGCCCAGGCTATTCTTCCACCTCTTTCCTCCCTTCTTCTCATGCACAAGGAAAGGCGGGCCAAAATAGCCGCTCATGGACAGATTACTCGAGAATTCAGTGAACTTTACCTATAAGTTGACATACAGTGTACATATACTACGACAAAAAGAAGTTTTTAAACAAGAGATTTTTTAAAGATTACATGATACGAATGATGAGATTATGATATTCAAATGTATGTAAGAGGGGGGGGGTCTCTAGCAGGATCTTCAGGAGCTGGCCCGCTGGCCAACACATGGGTTTCCCCCTGATCATTGCGCAATCTTCAGCAGGCAGCAGAAGAGGGATGGCAACAGAGGATCTCGAATGGTCCCAGCTGAGACCCTCATCGGAAGGGTAAAGGGGGTCATTGTCTCTCTCTCTCTCTCTCTCTCACTCTCTCTTTCTCCCCTCTCTCTCTCTCTTTCTCTCTCTCTCTCTCTCTCTCTCTCTTTCTCTCTCTCTTTCTCTCTCTCGCTCTCCCTCCCTCTCTGCACTCCTATTGTTCTTGCCATGTCACGTCCGGGCATAGGCATTGTATGCTTCCTTTGCTTTACGCTTGTTCGCCGTGTTCCGATCCGACTTTACGAGCGTACATGACGACAAATACTATTCGAACACATCCAACTGCTCTCCAGGTCGCCATGGGCCGGTGAATAGAGAGAGAGAGAGAGAGAGAGAGAGAGAGAGAGAGAGAAAGAGAGAGAGAAAGAGAGAGAAAGAGAGGGAAATGAGAGAGAGAGCCGGACGGCAATCATTCTATTAGCCTGCCTTTTCTGCGCATGACTCGTGGAGATAGTGGGCAGTGGGCACATAGACACCTGAAGGCGCGCTTCGGGAAAGCGGCACTTATTCGTTTCCGGTCCTGGTAGGGAAAGGCAGAGAGATAGAGAGACCGAGAGAGGGAGAGAGAGACCGAGAGAGAGAGGGAGAGGGACAGAGACAGAGAGAGAAAAAGAGTGTAGAGTAATTTCGGAACGTGCCGCACTCGGTGGAATGTCAAGGGTTGCCAGCTCCTCCACCCCCTCCCCAACTACTAAAAAGGGGACCTTAAGCGCCCCCATGCGTTAGGCGTCCCGGTGACAGTGGCAAAGAGGAGCTAAAGCCAAAGAGGCGGAGGCGGGGGGGGGGTCTCTAGATCCTCTATAAGATCCCTCCGGCTAAAGATGGCTAATGTCAAGCCATAATACCCACCGCTCACTTGTCTCCCACCCACCAAAGATGGGTCCTCCTGCTAATACCCCTACTCCCCCTCACCACCCCCCCCCCTCCTCAAACACCTCTTGTAAACGGGCTCTCGATCCCCCCCTCTTCCACCCACCATCATCATCACATTCTCGATGGACGCAATGAGTGGGTTGCTGCGGGAAGCTAGCACGCTCTCTCTGAGTGAGGCGTGAAGATGCGCCGCGCACCCGAATTGAGCTCTTTCCCACGTTTGGAGTGGAAGAGAGAGAGAGAGAGAGAAAGTTAGAGATAAGGAGAGTAAGAGAGATGGAGAGAGAGATAAGTACCCCTGACCAGACAGAGCGAGAGAGAGAGCGAGATAAAGCGCGTCTCGGGAGTGATAGACTCATGTTTGAGAGTGAAGGGAAAGAGAGAGAGAGAGAGAGAGAGCGAGAGAGAGAGAGAGCGAGAGAGAGAGAGAAAGAGAGAGAGAGAGAGAAGAGAGAGAGAGAAAAGAGAGAGACAACCGGCCACTTCCCGCTCCTCCACCCGCACTCTCGTGGAATAGTGGAATAGAATGTGGCTGGCTGGCCGGTCTCTTGGGCCACTCGACGACCGCTCGGGGTAGAAGGAAGATGGGGTAAAGTGACGAAAAGCTGGACATCTTTTTTTCGCTAACTATCTCTCCATTTCTCTTTCTCTCTCTCTATCTCTCTCTATTATTTTGTCTGTGTATAGTCACTGCTTCTTTTTAAGTTTTTTTTGTGTGTTCTGGAACTTTGCCAAGAGAGAAATAAAACAGAATATGTAATTAAGCACCGACTTATTCCCCTTTCTAGAGGAGTCCTTTGATCTGGAGTGAGAAAGAGTGTGTGAGGAATGTGGAGGGCTTTTCCTCCCTTGCCTTTTTCTACGCCACCAAAGGCACCATCAAAATGGACGCACTCAAGGAGAAGAACAGAGGAGGCTGCAGAGGACAAGAGAGAGAGAGAGAGAGAGAGAGAGAGAGAGAGAGAGATAGAAAGAGAGGGAAAGGGAAAGAGAGAGAGAGGGAAAGAGAGAGCCAGAGAGAGAGAAAGAGCGAGAGAGCGAGAGAGAGAGAGAGAGCAAGACAGAGAGAGAGAAACACACCTCTGGAAATGGCATAGGAGGATGGCAAAAGAAGGAGCGGGTTCAGATAGCAATGACTTATGTGTTGTGCGGATGTATGCAGCGGAGCAGGTCTTTCTTTGTCCATTTTCTCTCTCTCCTTCTCTGTCTCTCCTTCTCTATCTCGCTCTCTCTCTCTCCATCTCGCTCTCTCTCTCTCTCCATCTCGCTCCCCTCCCTTTATCTTCTCTCTATCACTCCCCACGGAGTGACTTGTCCTGAAGAATCGCCTGGCGTCACACCCCGCCCAGTCATGTATTATTCTTCATCTTCTCCTTTCTCTCATCTTTTTCCACCGGGTCACGTCTCTTTTCTACTCTTCTTTGTCTAATAAGCATATGCGGAAACAAGCCTCGCGGGGTCTCTTTCTCTCTCTCTCTCTCTCTCTCTCTCTCTCTCTCTCTCTGTCTCTCTCTCTCGCCCTTTCCGGAGGTGGTGGTAGTAGAGGGTCAGAGTGAGAGATAGAGATAGAGAGATAGAGAGATAGAGAGATAGAGAGCAAGAGAGAAAGAGAGAAAGAGAGAGTTCATGAATCTCTCTCTCTCCCCCCCCCCCTAAAGATGGCAGAAATGCTGCAAGTGAACCGCCTACTAGACCATCGAAACTTCACGCTCTCCCGGAGGCTGTGTCCCTTCCGAACCACCACAAAACCACGAACGGCCCTAGAGCATAGCAAAAAAAAATGCACAAGCTTCTTCCAGACGAAAGTGGCTTGGGGCACGGAAAAATGCTTGGACTACCCGGAGAGAGAGATAGAGATAGAGAGAGAGGCAAAGAAAGAGAGAGAGAGAGAGAGAGAGAGAGAGAGAGAGAAATAGGCAGAGATATTCCTTCGTCAATTGGTATGGCGGTGGTGCCAGTGTAGTGAGGAAATTGGCGACCCCGAGCCGGCGCTAAGGAAATGCGCTAGGCTGGCTGGCTAGTTGGTTCTTTTTTCTATCGTCTTCCAAACTTGGACGGCCCCAGGCGCTCTCTTTCTCTATCTTTCTCTCTCTGTCTCTCTCCCTGTCTCTGTCTGTCTCACTCCGTCTCTTTCTCTCTCACTCTCTCTCTCTCTCTCTCTCTCTCTGTCTCTCTCTCTGTCGAGAGAGAGAGAGAGATAATACCATGAAATGTTCAGTCTCTCTCCCCTCTCACTGCCCAGGGTGGATTAGAGATAGCCTGAAGATGAGAGCTGATGATTGCCCTGAAGACCATTGCCCATTTTGCCCACCTCCGGTCTCCCTCCCCTGTCATCTATTCTTCCTGGTCCTGATTCAGAAACTTCACACCTAATGATCGGAGTGGATTTGAAGGATCAGGAGCGAGAGAGATAGAGAGTGAGAGAAAGAGAGATAGATAGAGAGAGAAAGAGAGAGGAGTGATAAGACATATCCAGAGGAAAGATTTCCACGGATGGACAGATTCATAAAGGTCAGCTGTCAGCATTGGCGAGAGAGACATCTTCAGATTGGAAGGAATGGAGAAGAGAGGTCCAGGACGCAAGGTGCGAAAATCACCAGGGTTGGAAGGGGGGCCTGGATCGTGTGAAATTGGAGAGAGAGAGAGAGAGAGCTAGAGAGAGGGAGAGAGAGAGCGAGAGAGAGAGAGAGAGAGAGCGAGAAAGAGAGAGAGTGTGTATAAGAAGAAGCGTGAGAGAATGAGCAGCGATGTGAAAAAGATAAAGCGCTATCGCTTTGATCTTGTGCGCCGCTGTGGAACCACGGCTGCTATTTCTCGCACTTTTTCTCTATTTCTCCCTCCCTCTCTCTCTCTCTCTCGATCTCTCGCGTTCTCTCTATATCTCTTCATCTTTCTCTATATCTCTTTTTCTCTCCCTTCCTCTTCCCTCTCTCTTTCTCTCTCTATTTCTCTTCATCTCTCTCTCTCTCTCCACTCCCATCTCACTACATCACCCGACGCCAGATCGACGCGACTCAATCAGTCAAACCGCAACGAAGCAAAAGGCGCCTCCGGGGCACTGATGAGAGTTTGGCCACTGTTTCAGTCGCTCTTTCTCTTGATTTCTCCCTCTCTCTCTTTCTCTCTCTCTCTCTTTCAATTTCTCCCTCTCTCTCTTTCTCTCTCTGTCTCTCTCTTTCTCTCTCTCTCTCCACCCTGTTTCACTCTCGCCATCGTGAGCCGTTAGGTGTGATTCTCCCGCTTCACCTTTACACCTTTCCTGAGGTGTTGCCTCGGCGGAGAAAGCAATGGCAAGGCTAAATGAAATGGAAAGACAACACCATCTGCACCCGATGGGGATCAGCATCATATTCATCATATGCAGAGGAATGTTCTCTCCATCTATGCCCTCTATCTCTTCCTCGTTCTCTCTTCCTCTCTTCCTCTCTCTCTTCCTCTTCCTCTCTCTCTCTCTCCCTTTCTTTCTCTCTCGCTGACCCTCGCCCGGGGGCAAGTGTCAATGTGTGCTTCTTCCCGTTCGCATACTCACACGCGAGAATAACGGAAATCAGGATCTTCACGCTTTCTCTGCGTCTCTCTCTCTCTCTCTCACCCTTTGACGGTATCATCAACTGAGACGGAAGTGGAGTTTAGATTAAATGAGGCGAGAGAGAGAGAGAGAGAGAGAGAGAGAGAAAGAGAGAGTGGACTCGGATGGGTAAAAAGGAGGAGCGGCCAAAGGGTGGGAGGAGCGGCGCTAAGTGGGAAGAAGAGAGGCCAGTTGAGAGTTGTGAGGGTGAGAGGGGCAACGTATCAAATGTCAACTTTGGGACGTGCGAGAGAGGAAGAGAGGCACAGAGAGAGAGAGAGAGAAAGAGAGAGAGAGAAAATAAGAAAGAAAGAGAGAGAGAGAGGGAGAGAGGGAGAGAGACGGAAAGACAGCAAGAAGGGTATCGAGGTAAGCAGCTTCCGAACGGCTCTTATAGCCTCGAGGAGGAGGAGGAGGAGGAGGAGAGGTGTGAGTGGCCGTGCCTATCGTCAAATCAAATATCATAAGCGGGTGTCAGAGAGAGAGAGAGAGAGAGAGAGAGAGAGAAGAGAGAGAGAGACAGAGAGAGAGCGAAAGAGAGAGAGAGACATAGAGAGAGAGAACCAGAACTAAAAGCAATCACAGCTGCCAACTGACCAATGACAGGCCCCAAACTGAATCTCATGTCTTCCTCTCCAGGACGCCCCTGGCTATGCATAATAATTAGCATTATCAATACCCACGGCTCGGTTCCCGGACCGGTGCTTGGGTTTATCGTGGTGAAGAAAGACAGAGAGAAAGAGAGAGAGAGGGGCGGAGAGAGAGAGAGAGAGGGAGAGAGAAAGTCGGAGAGAGAGAGAGAGAGATCGAAGGAGAGATTGCAGACGTCAAGCGCTCCCGGCTCTCTTGAACGTTGGCCGAGAAAAGAAACGGGTGGAGTAGCCAGAAAAAAGAGCAATGAAGAGAAAGCCTAATATTTTAAAGGCAGAGAGACAGTGAGAGATTGAGAGATCAAGAGGGAAAAAGAGAGTGAAAGAGAGAGAGAGAGAGAGCGAAGTAGAAAGAGAGAGAGAGATAGAGACAGAGAAAAGCGGAGGTAGAGATTGCGGCCAAAGTTTCCCTCTTCATCTGCATACTTTCGCATTCAGGACGAATGCGTAATCTACATGTCGTGTAGCATGTTCATGCAGCTTTTGCGTGTTCTGGATTGATGCCGAGATAGAGAAAGAGAGATAGACAGATAGACGGAGAGAAACAGAGAAAGAGAGAGAGAAGACGGAGAGAAACAGAGAAAGAGAGAGAGAGATTGATAGAGGGAGGGAAAGATAGGGAGAGTTAGAGAGATAGAAAGAGAGAGAGATTGAGAGAGAGAGAGGCAAAGGTGGAGATTTGGATTGAGAGGCGGAAGACAGATTCCAAAAGCTACCGGGCGTGCCGCGGCATTGTGGAGAAACACAAAGGAAGCAAGAAAGAATGAGAGAGTAGAGAGAGAGTCAGAGAAGTTGACAAATTTCGCCTCGCACTGAATGCAACTTGTTGTGTGCCCTTCTTCCTCGTCTCTCCCAC
>CALZFC010000265.1:465000-470000 GCA_945643635.1 Allodiplogaster sudhausi | reverse complement strand
TAGCGCCAAAATCGTTGTGAAAAACTCAGCTCGCAAAGCAAAGAGAACATGCGAAAAAGAATAAATGAGATAATAAAGAAAATCCTATTTTTAATATAATTAATAAGCATCATTAATTAAGTAGGTAATTAATTAATAATTAATTAATTCGAATAGTTAGAAAACACACGGAATAAGAAGCAACAAAAACAATACGGGGCTAATCCGGGGAGGGGGGGGCAACAAGGGGGCACGGCGCCGCACATGGAGGAAGACGGCTGCTGCACCAACTCAAAAGGGGGCGGGTTTAGCAGAGGGAGAGAGAGAGAGAGAGAGAGGAGGGAGAGAGAGGAGGGAGTGAGAGAAAGCAAGTGGGCGGAGCTAGCGACTTTCTCAGCCGAATGATGGAGGAAAGAGAGAGAGCGAGAGAGACAGAAAGAGAGAAAGAGAGAAGGACATTCATGGTGAGTGCAAAGGCCTGATCAGTGGACGCGATGTACAAATCATTTTTCGAGAGCCACGCCCCTGAAGTAATTAATAAATAGTATAATAATATTATATGTATAATACATACATATCTGCATTTATAATAATAAAAAATATATATATATATATATGTTTTTCGTACAACTATAATATAAAAGGAACTAAACTTCAAATGATAAGATTTCACCATTGTAAACAAATTTTATTTTAATAAACGTAATTATCTAGCCCTTAAGAGCCCCCGCTCTCTATGTTATCGGATAAAGCAGAGAAAGGCGGTTCTTCTGATGTATCTAACGTAGTGAAAGTGCAACGTTAAAGTGTCTCTGTTTTGATTCGCTTGGCAAGCTGCCAAGCGAATCAAAACATGCAGCCATATGTACTCGGTTTGTACTTTCTTTTTGTATTTTCTACGCTTTAATATGGCTCTCCTTTGATGTAAAGTAGCTTATTACAGAGCTCTCAGTCTGCACATTTTATATATCTAACTCTTTCTCTGTATCTCTCGCAATCACTGTCTCTCTCTCAAGTTAAACACATTTATCCCGCATACATCTTTCTCTCATGTCTTTGGCATACTCAGCGAAATAGCGTTGCGCAGAGCGCTTCCGTAGCGTTCCGTAGGTTGTGCTTGTTTTGCGGGCATCCCAGAACTCGGTTTAATCGGCAACTTCGAGGCGCAGCCTCATATTTGTTCCTGGCTACGCATTTCGTTGAGCCGGAATGGCCTTCTTGGTTTCGCATTCAGTGGAACTGAGTTGGCCGTCTCGACTTGACGTGCCGTGGAGCTGAGAGAGCCTTCTTGGCTCGGCGTTACGTCGAGCTGAGGTGGCCTTCTTAGCTCTACGTGCAGTGGAGCCGGGATAGGCCTTTTTAAATAGTTTTTTTTATTAAAAGTAAAATGACAATGTGAAGCTTAGAATTACCTGAAATATTAGGAGACTTTATTAGTGCATAGAATTACTTAAACTCTCATACTTAGCATGCTTTCTGATGTGCTGCATTCGTAAGCTCTTTGGCGTGCTCTGAACTCTTCTTCAAACCTTTGATGTTTTCCTTTCTCTTCTTGCACTCCAGCTAAAAACTCATTACATCTTCTTTAACTCCCTAAGCTTAGCTTAGACCCTGAACTCTAAAAACTCCTTAACTCTTCTTTAACTCCCTAAGCATAGCTGAGACGCTGAACTCTAAAAACTCGTTAACTCTTCTTTAACTCATTAAGCTTAGCTGAGACCCTAAACTCTAAAAACTCCAAAATTCTTCTTTAACTCCCTAAGCTTAACTGAGCCCCTGAACTCTAAAAACTCCTAAATTCTTCTTTAACTCCCTAAGCTTAGCTTAGACCCTGAACTCTAAAAACTCCTTAACTCTTCTTTAACTCCCTAAGCATAGCTGAGACGCTGAACTCTAAAAACTCGTTAACTCTTCTTTAACTCATTAAGCTTAGCTGAGACGCTGAACTCTAAAAACTCGTTAACTCTTCTTTAACTCATTAAGCTTAGCTGAGACCCTAAACTCTAAAAACTCCAAAATTCTTCTTTAACTCCCTAAGCTTAACTGAGCCCCTGAACTTTAAAAACTCCTAAATTCTTCTTTAACTCCCTAAGCTTAACTGAGCCCCTGAACTCTAAAAACTCCTAAACTCTTAAGTTCCCTAAAATAGCGGTACTCCCGCAAATAGCGTAACTTAGTTAACTAGTTTTTCTATAAAAGCAACCATGCTGAAATAAATTTTCTGTCCTGTAATAGAAAGGTGTGAGGTTCGAATATTTTGCATTACAAATATAAAAAAACTTATTTATTTACCTATTTAAAAAGCCGCAGTGCTTATAGTTAGATCGAAAAATCTCTCATTGACGAGGCAGCCAAAAAGAACATCACCAAGAACATCGTCAACTCTGGGCACATCTAAAGGTAAAGATAATAGGCTATGAAGTACATTAGCTTTCGAAGAAAGAGAGAGAGACAAAAAAGGGCAGAGAGAGAGAGTGAGGATAGCAAGAGAGTGGAGAGAAAAATAGAAAAGAGAGAGAGAGAGTGGTGAGATAAGAGAGATTGTTAATTCTCTCTTTTCACATACTCACAGTGAATTAGCAGAGAAATGCAGCATACATGCTTAAAAGCCCCATACATTCATACATCGATGTTCGTTTACAAACTGGCAAAAGGTTAAGTTTTAAATCTACGAAAGTGCCCACAAAAGCCGCAATTTTTTTAATACGCACAAATACCTATGAATAAATATTGCACGCAGGTTAATCTATTTTAAAATATTATTAAATACCGCCTATAGGTATTTTTAAGAACTCTCTTTTCTCTCTCTATCTATCTATAGTTTTCTCTCACTCGTTCTTTCTCTCACTCTCCCTCTTTCCCTATTTCTCTCTCTCACACTCTCCCTATTTCTCTCTCCTCCAATCACTCCTTCTCTATCTCTCACTCTTTCTCACTCTCCCTCTTTTCCTTTTTCTTTCACACTCTCAATATTTCTCTCTCTTTCTCTCACTCCCTCTCTCTCTCTCTCTAGTATACAGTTTATCATCATAAAATCAGACATGTTTACTCACTTCTCCTGCCTCTCGCCAACCTCGGTCATTAGAGTCACGTCTATCAGGCTGTCAAAGATGCGAGTTTTATAACACATTCTATGTCACTCCCTTCTAGTACTTCGGTCTCTCTCTCTACCTCTCTCTCTATCTAACTCTCTCTCTCTCTCTCACTCTCTCTCTCTCTGTGCTTCATTTTATTGCTCCCCGCTTTCTCTGCCGCTCTCTCTTCCCATCTTTCCCCTTTCGCTCGGTCGCTCTCTCCCTCTCGCTTTTCATCTGTTAATCTCTCTCTCTCTCTCGCGCTCTCTCTCTCTCTCTCTTTCTCTCTCTCTCTTCATCTTTCATCTCTCTCTCTCTCTCATTTTCTGTCTTTCTCTCCCTCTTACTCCTCTCACTGATCCACCTGATGAATTTCGGTTCGTTCTACAAGCCAGGATCTCCATGACGAGATCCCATAAACATTCGACACGCGAAACGCTTATATCTGATGACGGGTAGTGGCCGTAATTTAGAAGGAGAGAGAGAGAGAGAAAGAAAGAGAGAGATTAAAAGATGAAGAGCGAGAGAGAGAGATGGACAGAATTCGCATAATAAGGCCCGGCCCGAACCGGTAATCATGTCCGCGATGATTGAACGGAATACGCTTCTCTCCTCATCATAAACTTCCTGAGAAGATGAAGAAGACACGACTCCAAATCAAGACAACTTTGGTCCCAAGGCAATCCGAGGGATAAGTGATACTGTATCATGATAGGAAAATAAAATGATCTATATTGATATAATATTTGAATTTTCTATACAAATTGTTAAAAAGTATCACAATCTAATTGTAAGCTTATGCAAAGATTTATACAAACATGTAGCTTTCCACACTGCGCGCGTTAAAGCTGCGAGTCGAAAAAAAAGAAAGAGAAAATATGAAATTATTCCCCAAAAAAAAAGAAGCAACAAAAAATTATTAAACATTGTCTACCTCACATTTATCCCATTCACACACTCAACTCAAATCTGATTTCCTTCTTCGCACTGCCACACAGAATGTCTAGTAATTATCGCTGTAAAAGGCTTACCCAAAGATCTTTCTGTGGATACGGACTAAGTAACTGGTTCTTTTTCTGGAAGGAGAAGGAGAGCGAAGAGAAAATGTGTGTGTTGTTTCGGAGCGAAGGAGGAGGAAGAGGAAGATTGGGGGCTTTTTTGAGTGAAGCAGACGAAGAGGAAGCTTTTACTTTCGCTATGTGATTTCCGCTGAACAGTCCGAATTTAGCTGGCTAAAAGAGAAGCGGCAGAGAAAAATTTAAGGCTCTTCTCGTTCGCTCGCCGTTCGCGAGGCTGTTAATGAGAGTTCCAAAGCGGGCTTACCTTAGGAATCATGGAGAGGGAAGAGGAAGACAGGGAAAAGGGAGAGGGAGAGGGAAAGAGAGAGAGCGAGAGAGAGAGAGAGAGCTAGAGAGAGAAGAGAGAGAGAGAGCGAGAGAGAGAGGAAGAGTAGGGAGGGGGGAGGATAAGCAAGCATAAGATGACAGCAGCTGAACATCACGATAATGATGCGAGGCCTTGACTGCGAGTTAGCGTGTTAGTCGACTGTTAAGCGGCCAGAGTAACTGTAAACGGACGGAGAGGGGTGGAGCAACTTGTGCAAAAGGCGCATTCGTAGCGAGATGGAGAGAGAGAGAGAAAGATGGAGAAAGAGAGAAAAAGAAAGATAAAGAGATGGAGAGAGAGAGAGTAAGAGAGATCGAGAGAGAGAGAACAGAAGAGATCGAGAGAGAAAAGAGAGAGATAGGGAGAGAGACGGGCAGAAAGTAAAAACAACCCCATGGGTGCTCCTAAATAACGGTCCGCCGGTGGTCGTCCTTTACGTAATCCGACTGCCGATTTTTCTGAAGGCTCCTCTTACAGTATGCCCTTCCATGGCTGATTATCGCGCATCTTTCCTATTTTACGGCCAGGGAAAAGAGAAAGGAACCACGGCGTACGACAGAT
>CALZFC010000265.1:435000-460000 GCA_945643635.1 Allodiplogaster sudhausi | reverse complement strand
AAATTTGCATAAATTTTAGGGTCCCAAAAAGTGTAACCTTAAGGGTCAGAAAACATTGGAAGCCCGACTATCAAGGCATCCGAGAGAAGACCCCGATGAGAGAGAGTTGAAGAGAGGAGAAATGTTGTGCCATCTAACTGAATTTCTTGCATTATACACTTTTCCCAAGAGCTGATACTATTCAAATTTATAGAAATTAGAAAATGCTAATTTATGCAAATTTATTTAAAAAAAAACCAAAATTTGGCTCGATGCCAAGAATACTTAGCACTCGACAGGACTTCTAGAATTCAATAGGGTCGTTATCTCGGCCCCTCGACGTCCAGCGAACGTGCATATTGTTAGAGCTACAGAACTCAACTTACCATTAGGAATCACGGAGCAAAAAGTTACGGCACCACGATGGATGATTTACTTCGTAGGGGGGAAACAAGTGAGAGAGAGAGAGAGGGAGAGAGTGAGAGAAAGAGAAAGAAAGAGATATGTAACTAAATGAGATACGAATCCCCTTGTTAAGTAATGGTTCTAAGGAAAAATAAAAAGAGAACAGCCGAAGAATTTCGCTCCAAAAGTACTTATGGTTAGGATGGAATAGTAAAATTCTTGCAACCATTTCCTGAAATTTTACGAAATCGGATGTATAGTGCGGCGGATCTAATAAAGATCATAACAATCTCCAACTGTTGCACACAGGCAGCGATGCAATGCAAACAATGATATGCATGAATAAATCATTCCAATTTTATCACGCTGACAAAAAAACCGGAAAAGCAAAAAATCCACTTTTTAGTAGGATTCCACATTCTTCAGAACAACGTCTCCATTATTTGGCTCCAGAATTTAGCGAATAAGTGGAAAACTACGAAAAGGCAAGCGACAGCTTGCAATATCAATACAGAAATTTCCCAGGACGGCGAGAGAAAGAGGAAAGGAAGAAAACGAGAAATAAAAGTTGTTCAAGGAAGAAAATGGATGGCAAGATTAACAGTAATCTTTGTCGCTTTGAGCATTCTTTGTATAATGTTACCCGATTATTTCATATCAATATTGTTTTATTTCGAAATTTAAATATGAAAGAGAGAGAGAGAGAGAGAGAGAGAGAGAGAGAGGGAGAGTGGACAGAGAGAGAGGGAGATAGAAAGACATAGAGGGAGAAAGAGAAAGAGAGAAAGAGAGCGAGGGAGAGAGAGAAAGGAAATGAAGAGGGAGTGATAAATTTATTTTCTTATTTTCTTTTCAATTCCCCCCGCAATGAAAACCACCGGAGTAGAAAGTGGGCAAGGGTGGAATTAATAAAAAGTACAATAACATGAAAAGTTGGCTAGGATTGGAGAAGTTGGAAATTTAATTCAAAATTTAATTTTAACTCAGAAGGGCAGAAAATCGTACTTCGGTTTAATATATATAACCACCCACTATTGAGCTGCAAAACAATCAACTGTGTACTTTATTTTGAGTGAACATTCATTTTTGGGCATTCCCCAACCGGGTTCTAGTAGCGCGAATACCACTGAACCTATTCTGAATTTAAATAAAAAACAATGTTTAGTGCGATAAAATTGTCACCACAACTGGACGCTGACAAACAATCGGAGGCGATTTATACACTATTATCTAGAAGCGGCATCGTCAAAATATCTTGAATGACATTAAGTAAATTATAAAGATATTATATCCAGGAAAAACCCACATATAAGAAAGAACCTATTTATGGAGAATTTATTATCATTAAATGTCTTTATAATGAATCGAAGAAAGGAATGGCAAAAATAATGAGAAAAGCAATATCGAACAGCGGATTAAGGAAGAGCCCTTCGGAAAATTGTTGTAGAATTGAAGAAAGAACATAATGAGAGAGAGAGATAGAAAGGGAGAGAGAGAGGAGAGAGAGAGAAAATAGGAAAGGTTAGTTATCTTGTTGTATCAAGATGAGTCGAACATATATGTATATGAATTCTCTAATCTAACAAATCCCTTTCTCTCTTTCTCCCTCCTCTCTCCCTCTTTCTCTCTCTAACTCTCTCTCTCTCTCGCTTTCTCTCTATTCTTTATCGCTCTCTCACACTCGCTTTATCTCCCTTTATCTCTCTCTCCTTCACATTTTCTTCTCTCTCTCTCTCTCTCTCTCTCTTTCTCTCTATTCTTTATCTCTCTCTCTCACACTCTCTTTATCTCTCTCTTAATCTCTCTCTCTCTCTTTCTATCTCTCTCTCTCTCTCTCTCAAAGACAAGACAAGAGAGAGATAAGAGAGAAGCCAGGAAAACACGTCGATGCTCTCGTTGATTCTGGAGAGGCGGCTAACTGCAAAGCTGAAGCTCGCTCTTGCCCAGGGGCATCTTGAAAGGGAAGGACGCCTGGGTATGCAGAATGACAGAGAAATCAGCAGAGGGAGAGAGAGAGAGAAAGAAAGAGATAGAGAGAGATAGAGAGAGAGGGAGAGAGACAGAAATGAGAGAGAGAGAGCACGATGCTGGCATATGCAAACTGTACATTCTCAAGGGCTCACCGCGCACTCGAGATGCAAGCAGTCAAGAGAGGAAGAGAGAGAGAGCGAGAGAGTGAGAAAATATTGAGATAGAGATAAAGGAAATGCTAGAGAGCACAGAGAAGCAGACACCATGGCCACCGTGCACTCTCTCTCTCTGTCTCTCTCTCTCTCTCTCTCTCTCTCTCTGTGAAAACAGGGAAGAAGCGCCGCGAGAGGAGGAGGATGAGAGAGAGAGAGAGAGAGATCAGCCGACGTTTGTGAAGGCGGATTCCGAAAGATATGCAGGTGTAGCTTCAGACGGTTGTGCACTGGCTCTCGCTGGAGTGAACAAGAGAGAGAGAGAGAGAGAGAGAGAGAGAGAGAGAGAGAGAGGGAGAGAGAGAGAGAGAGAGTGAGAGACAGAGAGTGAGGGGCAGAGAGAGAGAGAGAGTGACAGAGAGAGAGAGAGAGAGAGAGAGAGAGAGAGAGAGAGAGAGAGAGAGAGATAAAGCCACTTTCTGTGTACGTACACGCGTGCACAATTGTTCTATCACATGAACTGAGTGCGCGACTCGTATCAAAAGTAGAGAGGGCATCATAGCCGTGGTGGCATTGTATTGTACGTTGGTTAGCGGCAGAAGAGCCGACTTGGTGAAGAGGGGGGGGGTGTCTACGGGGTATGGGGTACAACTATACACCCCCTTCCTTCCACTCTTAGACCCCAAGCCTTGCTCTGGAGGAGTCCCAATCACGTTTACTTGTGTCAGAGAGCAGTTATTGAGAGGATCTACGGGGTACATACATATGTACGTACATACATACTCCCTTCCCTCCTCCCCCCAGTGGGGCCCCCCACTCAAGGTCTCGACAACACCCCTCGTTTCTCTACATACTTCTTTTCTACCCCATTGTCTTGAAAGTGTGTGGGTGCAACAGACCCATAGACCCAAAGACGAGACTTGTGGGGTCGAGACACTCGAAAGGCAGTAAAGATAGTGTAGTAAAGATAGTAGGTGTGGGGTATACTTGTACCACCACCGCACTGTCGAGTCACCTTACCGTTAGTGATCTGGAGATCTCATGCGTAGTCACCAAAGCCGTCAACAATTTGTAGAGGAAAAAACAACATCAAACATCTTGTCGAATGTTCATAAACAGGCACAGTTCTACAAGGAGGAAAACCCGCATACTTGCTCTCTTTCATCCTCGTTTTCGCTCTCTCTCTCTCTCTCTCTCTCCCTATAAGCTATCTATCCTTCCGTGAATCTTTCTGGTTTATACAATTTCCAAATTGATTCTAAATTCTACTTAGGCGATTTAGGCGATTGAAGTCTTACATAATACATGTTTGCTGCTGCTTCTTTGAAATAATCTAACAAGGGAAGTCTTTCGGCGGGGTCCGGCAAACCTCAACATACTATACATCATTCGAAAGCTCTCAACGAGCTGGTAACGTTTTTGGTGTTTCTAGCTGCAAAATAAGGAGTTGGAAACACCGAGGCACTGGCGCACCGGGGTCTGGAAGGGCCTGTCATGGTCGAGGCCTCTTCCAGACCAGGCGCCTGAAGCCGCCTAAAGTTGAGAAATCGAACTGAAATTTTTTTTGTACGGAAGATAACCGAGTTGCTATTACATAAAAACAAGATGCAGGTAGAAATAATGCATCCGCTGCTCTTTAAGGCAACAACTGGGACATTTTTGAGATAGATGAAGTTTTTGAGAAAATGAACATTTTACAGCGAAATATAATAAATAAGTCAACTACTGTTTTTCATGTTAAAAACGACTTGAAAAAGAGTAATTAGTGGCTTAAAACTCAAAAATCTATTAAGAAAAAATTGATTTTTCTCCATACAAAACATGTAATTTTTCACCAAAGGGAAAAATGAATGTGAAAAATGAAAAATGAAAAAGGAAAATGAAAAAAAAATTCTCCAAAAATGATCAGAAATTAAGTTATTAGGTTTGTTATGGCCTACTATCACGTACACATCGTTTTTAGAGCTGACAAAGCTATCAAATATCGTGCAAATGTTAATTTTGGAGTATTTTTCTGCAATTTCGGAGAAATAGAATCCATTTTGCATCTAGAAACATCAAAAACGTTACCAGCTCGTTGAGAGCTTTCGAATGATGTATAGTATGTTGAGGTTTGTCGGACCCCGCCGAAAGGCTTCCCTTGTAAGGGATAGAAGAGAAAGAAAGAGAGGCAGGGAAATCGAGAGAGAGAGAGAGAGAGAGAGAGAGAGAAATGGAAGGACGAGAGAAACGAGAGAGCGGGTGTGGGAGAGAAATTTAAAAAAATTTTCAAAATTCAGATCAGTTTCAAAAAAATTTGGAAAGTATCATTTCTGAACCATTCCTAGTATCCTTTTAACTCCACATGCAAGGGAAAACCAGTGTAAGGAAAAAAACTACATATTTTTAAAGGAAATTTTCTTGTCTGAACTTTTGCTGCCACTAACATAAATAAATCTATGTAACCACAATAAAGAAGAGAAACAAAGAGAGAAAAGAGAGAAAGTGAGAGAGAGATAGCGAATAGAGAAGGAGAAAGGGGAGAATAGAGAAATAAAGACATGAGCGGATGCGAGAAGGAGACAGAGACAGAGAGAGAGAGAGAGAGAGAGAGAGAGAGAGAGATACATAAACACAGATAGCGAGTGGGAGGGACAACAAGAGACAGAAACAGACACATAGAGAGAGACAGAGAGAGAGAGAGAGAGATAGATACAAAAAAAAATGCAAATCTTAGCTGTGGCCTCGCAATTCAATCCTGTGACATTGCCGGGATTCAATCAAACCAGGAATCAGAGCGAAACATTTCGACTCTTTTTCGGCGGAGCCGTTGAATGGTAATATACGAAAGTAATTAGTGAATGGTAAATAAATGAAAAAAAGAATAATAATTGCAAACATGACCGAGAAAGAATGTGGGGAAAAAAGTACAGCAAACATGAAACTGAAAATAGTATGTCGGTCTAAGGAAGAAAAGATGTCGCCGGATAGGGGAAACTGTAAGAGGAACACGGTCTTGTCAGCGTCCACGATGGATGACTAAGCAAATATCTCTTTCTCTCTCTCTCTCTCAATCGCACTTTTACTCAGTTATTGAGGATATTTTGGCTTGCAGAAATTTATTTTTGCCGGCAATGCTATCACGGTCTCCGTGCGCACTCTCTCTCTCTCTCTCTTTCTCTCTCTCTTTTTCTCTCTCTCTTTCTCTCTCTCGCTCTCTCTCTCTGTCTCTGTTTCTCTCTCTTCTCTCTTCGATTGCTCTTTCTGTCTGTCTGTCTGTCTCTCTCTCTTTCTCTCCCTCTCTCACTTATCTTTCTTTTTTACTCCCTCTCTCTTTCCAACCCTCTCTCTCCCATAAAAACCTATTCGCCCTCACCCATTCTCCGTCGGCTTCTTTTCATCATGCCTTCCCGATATATTCCCATAATCATTTGGGCTCGTTTTAATCTTATCATTAATCTTATCATTCCGCTCTCCCTTACAGTCAGAGCCAACTGCGAAAGAAGGCAACCTCTCACCGACCAGGGGGTGGAGAGCAAATTGAGAATAATTATTTTTATTCTGTATAAAAAATATGGTTGATCATCAACAAAGAATACCGTGAAAGTTTTTTCTTGCTAACATTCAAAACGTCTCGTTAGAGATTGAGCCGTAGTTGGGAGAGAGAGAGAGAGAGAGAGAGAGAGAGAGAGAGAGAGAGAGAGAAAGAGAGGGAGAGAGAGAGAGAGAGCAGGCAGAGAAGTGGGAATTAATTTCGATGTACAAATTGTGTTTCTTCCTCGCATTTCGCCCCCCTAACAAGCTCACTCTCCCTTCTCAAGTTGTCGATTGACAGACCACCTTTATAAATCCCTGGAGAATAATGCTAGTAATTATATTATCCAGTATTTGATTTATCAGATGCAGAATTTCCCACGTATTCTTCATATCATGCCACTTTCTTTGTCATCGATGCCTTATACATCCTCGATAGTAATTGCATACATAACGTTTACTTTTACTACGATAATGTTGTGTTAATATTAAGACGCCTTTCAAAAATTCGTTGTTTCACGCAATTGATTTTATAAACTCAAACTAGCATCACTCATATGTTATAACTTCATCACTGAGAGACACTCGAATAAGAATGATAATAATGATAATAATAACAGATGGCCAATTGTAATAGAACTATGCTTGAATCATATAATACAATATCAGTAACAGAAGATGAGAGAGGATACGGTAGATTCACACAAGAGCGACGGGACCAAAACGGGATTTAAATTTAATTCCGCAAATTGCGATGTAATAAAGAGCCCCGCGGTGAAATCACAAATCACAGAATATAAAACGAGCAATCTCTCATGTTCTCAACAAGAATGAAAAAAAACAGCTGGGCATTGACTGTATGCAGCGAAAAAGAAGAAAATTGTACGATCTTCGGCTAGACAAGGGGAAATTAATAGAGGGAGAGAGAGAGAGACAGAGAGAGAGAGAGAGAGAGAGAGAGAGAGAGAGAGAGAGAGCTATGGATTGAGGGGAGAAGGGAGAGATGGAGAGGAGCAGTGATAAATATACAGAGAGAGAGAGAGGTGAGAGTGTGAGAGAGTGAGACAGGGAGGAAAATAGACAGAGGGAGGTTAGAGATAGAGATAGAGAGAGAGAGAGAGACAGAGAGAGAGAGACAGAGAGAATGAGAAGGGAAAACTGGCTGCCACTTCGATGACACGTCGCCTCTCTTCATCTTGTCGGTTCCTTCTCTTTACTCTCTTCTTCTTACACCGGATACTTGTGTTCTGGCGCCAGTCTATCGAGCACCTAAAATGATATAGTAAAGTTATCTTTTTTTCTAATTACACATTTCTTCAATGATTAAATAGCGTTAACCTATTAGTGAAGAAGTTTTTATTTTTAAAAAAAGTTTAAAAAAAAATAGGTTTGTGTATTATTGTTATTATTGTTACTATCAATAAGAGCTACTGTGTAAATGAAGGAAGAATAAAAAGTTGTGTGAAATTAAGTAGAAGATATTAAAGAAACAATATATATATATATATATATATATATATATATATACACATAAACAAAAAAGTAAAAAAAATAGAAAATAAAAATATTGACACAAATATTGACCTGTCGAATTCCGGGCAGGTACGTGAGTGTACTTACGCCGGGTATCGAGCGGAGGAGATTGACAACGCCGGGTAAGAAGCCACTGTGAGGAGAAAAGGATTTATTTTAATTACTCATTAACTTTTTACTTTAAATAATGTATATTATTTTCCTTCATTTTTCCTTTCTATTTGCATCTTCTTGGGCTTATGCACCTGGGCATGGAGAACACAATAATGTTCGAAATTTTTAGTTAGTGAAAAATACAATGTTTGCAAATTAATAAAAACTCGACATATCGCAGTGGTGACTTGTTCATACGAGATAACAAAAAAAATATCCAGCGTCCTATCGCAGATCCAAGCGCAGTATATTTACAAGTTCCCAGAAGACTGACAATGAAATAAATAAAGAAATAAATACACTTATACTTTTTTGCTTAAAAAATAAATAATAAAATAAAGTAAAATGATAATGCATCTCCTAACCCGAAGAGCATGATGAATCCCCAGCATTCGATGAGAATGCCAACAAGCGGCCAGCCAAAGAGGACGATGAAGATTCCGCCGAAGAAGAGAGCACTTCCCTGGAGAGAGAGAGAAGGAGAGAGAGAGAGAGAAAAATTGAAGAGAGAGAAAAAGACAAGGGAAAAGAGTGCTAGAGGAGAGACTGCGTGTAAGAAAAGAAACCCGAAATTTAGATCACAGTATGCGCAGTAGTTTGAAGTTGTTGTCAAGATCGTTTCCAAATCATTCCAGCTTTCGTTTCCAGTCCCCATGCAAGGGAAAACCACCGGAGTGGAATGTTTAGCAAGGCAACTTTGTAAATGAATTTTTCCTTCTTTAAATACTTTCGATGTCACTAATCTATATAAGCACGATAAATAAAAAAAGGTTGCAATAAAATGAATTGCTGGCTAGCGTGGTAAGCAGAAGTTTGAAGTAAAGTTCTACCTTCAAGTTATTGAACTCTAGAATCAAGTTTAACTCCACCTTGAAGTTTACTTCTACCTTAACCTTAACTGTACCTTAACTCTACCTTAACCTTAACTCTACCGTAACCTTAACTCTACTTTAATCTTAACTCTGTACCTTAAGCTTGCGCCACTCGAAGAAGAACGTGAAGGTGCGTTGGATACCGATTACGCACACAATGCCAGCGATGAACAGCAACTGTAAAAGAAAGGAGAACTTTTGGTTTACGGTAAAAAAAATTTGTTAGGTGCGCATACGGTAATATATGCATTATATATATTTATTTATGTATTTACATTTAGCACACATTTAATGTTAAGAAGAATGAATTGTTATTTAATATTTAATTATAAGCAAATAAACACAGTACATAAGCTCCCTTTCATTAAATGAACCAACGATACATATGTTGTTTAAAATATAAACGAAATCCTTTTCCTTTGACGTGGTTGCTCGAATTACAATTTGGGTAGTATATGCTTAAAAAAAACTAAAAGGAGAAAAAGAAGAGTATAATAATAATAATAGATGATAATTACACAATAAATGCCTTACATTTCCCATGGCGATCAAGGCCGAGTCGAGGAAGAGCAGAATTCCGAGAAGAATGAAGAAGACTCCAAAGGCCGTGAGGCCAACCCCAATTTCTGAAATATCAAAAAATAAATGAAAATAAAATAATTAAAAGAAGAGTAAATCGACGATGGTTTTCTTCAACAATAAAAAAAAAATAGCTTCAAAGGTACTGTCGATTTGACCGGCACGTCCCGATTTTCGGCTTCACCAAACTCCGCGACTACGCCAAGGTTTTTTGGATATGGACATTTTGGCTGGAAACTCTACATCTTCAATATAACCCCACTTTGGTTTTCAGTCGACCCCACTTTGGTTTTCAGCCAAACCCACTATGGCTGCCAGTCCAAACTCTTCCTCCGCAATTCATATTCTGCTTGGTCGTCGACAGTGGCTTTTATTTTCCCTGATTTTGTTTTCCTTAAGCACATATTGATTAAAGCAACAGCTTGATAATAATGATTATAACTATATTTCAAGAGAGATGCATTGGCCGTGCGCTGTAGGGAAGGAAGCTAAAGAAAAAGGTAGTAAGACTTAACATTTATAAGAATTATATTTCTAGGCAATCTCTCTGTCCAATATTGTTTAAATAGCTTTATTACTTTTGCCAGAGAACCTCTCGAAAAATTGGGCAGAAACACCGCGGATCCTACAGAAAAGTGCATAAAAATACTCCAAATCACCCGGTTTTCGAAATATTCTAAAGAAAAAAAAAGGTTTTTGGTGGAGCACGCATGCAACAAAAATTTTTAATCGAAAGAGCATTTAAACACTGCTGCCCAAGAAAAATCATGATAATTAGATCCAGAACATGATAGAGAGTTCCTGCCAATATACCAGTATGTGTGGTGCAAGATGCAGGGAATAAAAGTCTTCTGTCGAGGTCGAGGACCCAGCTGAACAGGGTGAGGTAGACGAAGAAAATAGGGCACAAATATCACATTCATTCAAAGATGGGAACCCGAAATTGAAATTAAAACAGAAATTGAAATAGTCTCACAACTACACCCATGAATATACGAATAAACTCTTCAATAAGCTTAAATACGAAGGTATTTAGCTTCCGGAAATGATTAATAAAGGAATAAAGGAATAAGCAATAAATAAATAAGAATGAAAACAGAAGAAAACAAATATAACCAACGCTTCGTCGTGCTCACGTCGAAATTCATCATGTTTTCTTGATATTTTCTTCTTTTCAGACTCTTCACCGAACTATCATCTGGCGGCCAACACAGAAAAAAAAGGATTCCTGTAAACAGTATAAGATTATAGTATTTCAATTTTCCAAGAACCAAACTTCTCCAGTAAAGAGAACTAAATCGCGCGTCGACGTAACAAACAATCATCCACGAAAAAGGTTAAAGGATCAACGTTCGCAGCCGTCCAATCGCAAGTAGACTGGAAGCAGACTGGGACGGAGTGCAACGAGAAAAGGAACAAGTTCGAAGGGATGTTCAGATAAAAAAAAGCAGAAGAATGCGACAGCTTTTTTTTCCGCCTCTGCAAATTCCAGCTCTGGCGAATGTGACGTGTCCACCGCTTGAATTGGCGCATTTTTCGAATCAAAACATTTTCTGCGCAATGCAATTATCCGAGCTTGCGTTTTATGCCCACTCTGATCACTGCGATGTTAGCTTCCGCAACTCTTCTCCTCTCTAGCACAATGGGCTTTCAATTCGTTTTTCCAATTCCTCTTTATTTATTCTAGGAAACTTCGGCAGTTCACTACAGCTTTATTCTATTATTATTATTACGTACTGTTGTCCGACACTGCTATCAGCGTCTATAGGAACGTATACAGTCTCTCGCTCTCCCTCCCGTCTCTATGCCTCTGTCTCTCTCTCTCTCTGTCTCTCTCTCTCTCTCTCTCTTCCGCTCGCTCTCTCAATCTCTCTCTTCTCTCCCTCTCTGTCTCTTCTATTTCACACAATCCATTTTAAGGTGTTATTTATAAACTTAGAATACCGAGAAGCAAATTTTTGCGACAGTGAAAGAGGGGGAGAGAGAGGGAGAGAGAGATAGAGAGGGAGAGAGAGGGAGAGAGAGATAGAGAGGGAGAGAGAGGGAGAGAGGGAGAGAGAGGGAGAGAGAGAGATAGAGAGGGAGAGAGAGTACAATGAGATCGCCGAAGGAAATGAGAACTGTTAAATGGCAGGAAGTAAATTACTGTGTTTCATCTGCCTATTCTTACCAATTTCAAGGAAAATTACATCGTATAAATAAAACTAGTTCGAATCACTCATACTTTTCACTGAATACCATGAGAGTATGAGAGGATTTAAATGTGCCCTCCATTTTGGGTCCTCCCGGAGCCATAGCTCCCACCCGGATTTTGACGACGTAGAGATGCTTGCTGTAGCCTCGATTGCTTGCTTTCCATGCACATGCCCTACTGTCTGCCAAAATAGCTCAAGCAGTTAGCAGTCTAATTCATTGCCGGGAGAAAAAATATGTATTAGGTTAAATATGATTCTACATTTGAGTGTCGTTATTTCCTACGCAATCCTCATATCGTGACACTACTATCATTGCTCTCGATGCCATGCACTTCATTTGACAGTTACCTTACTTAACATTTAGCTTTGGCTACAAGAATGCCGTGTGGTAATGAAAGATGTGTTTCATATGCTCGTTGTTAGACATAATTCATGTATATAATTTATACTCATGTATAATCATTGAGCCAAACTGGCCTATTGCAATAAATATTATATATATATATATATATATATATATATATATATACTTTCACAGTTATTTTAGAGCTTTATTTTTATGCATATAAATTAGTTGGCGAGTCTAAATTAAATAATAATTACTTTGGCACTTATTTCAGACTGGCGCAATGCCAGCCGGCATCGACTTCTTCCTGTGTGGTGCCTCAGGCCAAGCGACTGGGGGTGGAGGAGGGACAGGAAACGGGAACAGGAGAAGAGGAAGGAGCACCACCTACACTGTCCCCAGCAGGCAGAGGAGCAGCAGGCGGGCAGCAGCAGGCAGAACAGGGGGGTTAGCCAGAGAGAGGTTACATTTATTTATTGTCATTTATGTGTATTCTTATTGTGTGTTAAAAATGAATGAAAGTATTATGAAACAAAATTTGCTTTATGTTTAAATTTAATAAATTAAAGTTTCGCCAATTCGAAGAGATTTGCTGAATGAAATCTGAGAATACTGTAGTATTTTCACAAGAAATAATTTATAAAAATATTGTAAGACGAAATTATATTTCTCGTTACAGGGATGAACACGTTATCGTCGTCCATACTTGGTGGTGGGCCGTTCGTGTCCAATTCCAATTCCAATTCCAATTCCACCGTCGGAATAGGGGGCGGACTCGGAGGAGCACCATTAGCGTGCCTGTCTTCACTGCGTTTTCTCATTCGTCTTCCTTCTCCCAATATCGCTCTCCTTCATTCCCTCTCACTCTCTCTCTCTCTCTCTCTCACTCTCTCTCTCTCACTCTCTCTCTCTCACTCTCTCTTTTCTCCCTCCATTCCCCACCCTCTGCCCTGGTCTTACCAGCTATGGAAGCCACGAGTTCCTCTCTGTCATCTCTCCACTCCGCTTGGCTCTTCAGCGCCGCGAATATTTCCGAATATTTTTTTAAATAAAATAAAATAATAATAGATATAAGGTATTTAAATTAAATTTGTTTTAAATATTTAGAGAGAGAGAGAGAGAGTTACAGCCGGAAAATGCTAGATGGAGAAATCCTGTTACAAACGAATTGCAAAATTGGCCTTTCATATACCCGGTGGTTTCAGTAGCAGAGAAAGCATTTCATGTACTCTGTCAAGGGTTTCCCTTTCCAAGCCCTTTTCTCTTATTCCTCTTTCATTATTGTATAGTGTTATCCCGCACATTCGGTGCATTTCTTTGTTTCTCGTTTAGTTTTCATTTCCATTTGTATAGATTATGCTGCGCGGTGTATTTTATTTTCATTCTTAGTGTTTTGAGCTGGCTTAGCGGGTAGTAGTCAGTCTCTCCCGGGTGTGGGTTGCTGAGCGGTCGGTGGCGCGAGGAGCGCGGAGTCGGGGTCGAGTAGAAGGGCCAGCCAAGTGTTGCAAGGACAAGATAAGGTGCTGATTTGATTGTGTTGATTGTTCTTATTGTTTCTTTCTATTTCTTTCGGCCTTTCTTTCTTTTAAACCTTTGCTTTTATAAACTTTGCTCTTTGTTGCTCTTGTGTAAGACGTTGCAGGAGGGGCGTGAGTGAAGTGAGCAAAGGCTTGGGTGGTTAATTGAGAGCCTTTTGGCCTCTGAAGCTCGAGGTCATCCTGTTGATATCCGACTAGATACAATTACTTGTATTACAACTCATGAAATGGAAGGACTGATGTGCTTACGTTGAAATTCATAAATAAATTGAAATATAAAATAAGATCCAGATTAGAATAATATGTCGTTAGATCAAAACCCAGACAATTTCTCCACATTCATCAGGAGCGACAGCGTCTGCAGACGACGATTGCTTCTCTGACTGACCGAGCGAAGAGAGCAGAGATTGCGCAGTTGGATGTTCGTAGTAGCATTTTTGCAACTTCTCCCTTTCTCTCCGCTCTCTCCTACACCCTCACTCTCTCGTACTCTCTAACTCTCCCTCTCTCTCTCTCCATCCCTAACTTTCTCTCTCCCGTATTGTCTCTCTCTAACTCTCTCCCTCTTAAAAACAAATCGGACCCTTTCGGGCCGGGCAGGACCCAAAATTCAAATGCCCGAAATCTGCGGGCAGGGACGGCCCGAGATTTTGGGCCCTCTCGAGAAAGTTGGGCCAGTTTCCACCTGCCATGTCCGGGTGGACATGGTGGCTGCCATGCTCCATTCACGTATACATGGTGTGCCGCTGTGGTAAACACGGACATGGCAGGGAGAGGCGGGCCGACCTCCTAACGGGCGGCCGCCCTGCTCTCCAGTGTTTTGGCAGTGCTCCACTGGGAAACCACCATCCATGAAGGCTCCGCTCCCCACGGGGGTCTTTTCCTCCCCTCGAGCTAAATTCCTTGTTGTAACACATTTAATATGGAGTCTGATAGGGAGGAAAGGGCAACCGTGGCATACCTCTGGCTGAAGCTCATATCGTAGTGATCACAGTAGACATAAAACGCAAGGTCGAGTAATTGCATTGCGCAGAAAATGTTTTTTTGGAAAAAGCGCCAAGTAAAAAAAAATAAATTGGCCAGATCTGGAATTTGGAGAGCGCGCAAAAACAACAACTGTCGCATTCTTTTCCTTTGTTTTATCTGCGCGTCCTTTCGAATTAGTTCCTTGTTCGTTGTATTCCTTCAAGCACGCCAGTCTGTAATTAGGCGAGGAACTTTAATCATTTAACTTTTTTCGTGGTTCTTCTTCATTTTTGAAGTTGCGCGCGATTAAGTTCTGTGTTTTCTTTCTGGAGAAGTTTGGTTTTTGAAAGGCAATAATCTTGCTTTGTGCAGGAATCGTCTTCTGTTGGGTGTTCGGTGAAGCGTCTGAAAAGAAAAGCACCAAGAAGAACATGATGAATTGCGAAATCAACTCGACGAAAAGTTGGTTATATTTGTTGACTTGTTTTCTTTTGTTTCTCCATTTCTGAAAGGCAATGCCTTCGTGTTTTAACTTAATTAAGAGTTGTATTCGGGAGGTAATGGGCTTACAGGTGGGATAATTGCAATTTCTCTGTCCAATCTTTGTTTTATGTTGCTATTGTTTAGAATACTGCAAACCTTTTAATCTCCATTCTAAAACGTATATAGCCTTCAGATTAACGGATTTAAGAGCTTTAAAGAAGTTGGCTTCTAAACGATATCCGTGATCAGTAACGCGGATATGTCGGAATAAAAGTTTTCTTGCCTGAATTCACAGAATTCCCGATTCATCCCTGAACCGTAAAAACAGCTTCTTTAGATGTTCCGTATTATAATCCACCTAGGACGAATGCCTACAATTTTCTGGGTTCTAGTTATCATGATTTTTCATTGGCGGACATTTTTTTTGCATCATTATTCTCAAGTTTGTGCTAATATTTTGTAGGAAATTAAATGTTAAAAGCTTTTTCGTCCATTCTTTATTCGCCATTATTAGCTTCATCCACTTTTCTCTTAATCATTAATTAGAATCATTATTATCTGAACTATATCGGGAAATAAGAAGGGAAAAAATAATTGCGGGTAATCATTTAGCTTACTGGTAAGGTAGTCGATAATGAAATTTAGCTGAATTACTATGTAGTTCTTTAATTTACTTTTGTATATTTGGAATAATTTTAATTTTTATTATTTTTTTTCTACTTTCAGAGATTGGTGTAGGCCTCACGGCCTTTGGCGTCGTCTTCATCCTTCTGGGCATTGTGCTGTTCCTCGACTCGGCCCTCATCGCCATGGGCAATGTAAGCACATATAATATTATTATTATTTTTATTATTATTATTTTTATTTTTTTATTCTCATTATTATTATTATTATTATTATTATTAAAATTATTATTATTATTAATTTTATTATTAAAATTATTATTATTATTATTATTGTTATTGTTATTGTTATTTATATTACTATTCTCTTCTATTATTAGCTCGCGTTTTCTACTTTTTAACATCCAGAGTTAAAAAGGTGCGCAGTTAATGTTGGGGAGTCCACGCTGATTTCCTTCCCCTGGAATGATAACCCGCCTAAATTTTGACGTTGTACAGTTTCGGTACCACCTTCTTACTTTCCGGGTCCCATGGTCCTATCCTGTTTTACCCAATCACTCGTCACTTTGATATCATTTATTCCCTGTTAGTTATCATCCAGTATTTACTTTTCTTTTTTCCACCTTTTAGCATCTAATGTTTACCACTGAAATAGAAAGCAATAGATTAACAACCAAGTAGATGAAAGAGAATTTTATAGTTGAACAACCTTGTGTCTATGAATTCGGCCTTTCTATTGATCAATATAATGAAAGCAGAGCTTGTACTGCACGAACTTTGGGTGCGTAACTGATTATATATATATATACCGTATTTTCTCTTTTAGTGCCCCTCCCTCTATTAGAACCCCCCCCCCCCCCCCCCCCCCCCCTCTAATAGTGCCCCCTCACGCGAGGGCATTGAAAGAGAGAAAACACTAATAGAGAAAAGACGGTATATATATATATACATATTACCGTATTCCACAAGGTTGAGGAAACATTTACCATAAGAATTTTTTTCTTCTTTTTTCCAGCTGCTCTTCATCACTGGAATCGTGTGCGTAATCGGCGTCCAGCGCACCATCACATTCTTCTTCGAGTGGCGCAAGCTTAAGGTACAGAGTTAAGATTAAGGTAGAGTTAAGGTTAAGGTAGAGTTAAGGTTAAGGTAGAGTTTAATTCAAGGTAGAGTTAGACTTCAAGATAGAGTTTAGTAAATTCAAGGTATAATTAAAGACTTTGAACTTCGCTCTCCAACCCTTGCCATTGCTATTCATTTTATTATAACTATTTATATATCGTGCTTACATAGATACTCTAATCTATATTTCTCATATTCTTTTTTACACACTCTCTCACCTTCTCTCTTACTCTTTTTTTTTTCTCTCTCTCTCTCTCTTTCTCACTGACTTTCTCTTTTTCTCTCTCTACCTACCTTTCTCTCTATCTCCCTCCCTTTTTTCTATCTCTCTCACCGTTCCCTCCTCCTCTCTCTATCTTGTTCTCTCTTCTTTCCTCTCTCTGTCTCACCGTTCCCTTCTCTCTCTCTCTCTCTGTATCTCTCTATCTCTCTCTCCTACTCTCTCTCTCTCTCTCTCTCTCTCTCTCTCTTCATTCTTCTCCCCCTTTCTCTCCGTCTCTCTCTCTCTCTCTTATTTCTCTGTCTCACCGTTCCCTCCTCTCTCTCTCTTTCTTTCTTTCTCTCTCTCTCTCTATCTCTATCTCTGTCTCTCTCTTTCTGTCTCTCTCTCTGTCTCTCTCTCCCTCTCTCTCTCTCTGTCTCTCTGTCTCTCTCTCTCTCTCTCTCTCTCTCTCTCTCTCCAGGGAAGCGCTCTCTTCTTCGGCGGAATCTTCATCGTCCTCATGGGCTGGCCGCTCTTTGGCATTCTAATCGAATGCTGCGGCTTCATCCTGCTCTTCGGGTTAAGGACTATCATTTTTTGTTCTTTTTTTTATACCAAATATATATATGTATATATATAACTTATATACGTATGTATTTGTTTATTTATTTATTTCATTGCTAAGCTATTGTGAACTTGTAATACTGCTGCGCATGAAGCTACGGTAGCAAAATTGGTGTTTTTTTGCTGTAGCATTACCGGTCAGTTTATCGAACGTTGTCTTGTTGTTGGTGGTGACTGTGTCCATAGTACAGAGATATTGTCCCTGTTAGGTGGTGGCTTCCTTTGAAAAAAAAACATATAATGTACAGTTCTAATAGAAAACTATTATCTTTCTATTAAAAAAATATTATTCCTAATTAAATTTAAAAGGGGTTTTATATTGTTGTTCTCCATGCTCAGTTGGTTTCAGCTCAACAAGCAATTCTTGATAGTTTTACAGTGATTATTGTTTGAATGTGAATTGCATTGGAATACAAATTCGAATTTCGAATGCTTTTTTCCTACGATAAGTACAAAAATAAAATTTTAACAAAATAATTGTTCCGTAGCGTTAGGTGATTGACGGTATTAAAATATTAAATAAGTCCAAACAGAAGCAATTAAAAAAAGAATATGTATATATAACTTAAATATGTATTAGAAAAAATTATTAACGGATTAGCATAAATATTTATTGAAGCTCCTTCCTGCCCAGCGGTGTCAATCTCCTCCGCTCGTTTGCCAGTCAGATGATCTATGGATTGGCACCGGAGCATCCATATCATGTTTGAGATTTGAGTGAAAGTGTGGAAGATTAAGCATTCATTTATCAGCCTTTGGAACCTTTAGAACAACAGTGGGTGGTGGTAGTTAGAAGAATATGAAGGAGATCTCTCCCGCCATTGAACCCATCGCTTACATTATAGTGTTTGTTTTTTCTTAGCGTTGCCTTGTTTTAGATGCTTTTTCGCATAGTTTGTAGTTGCCTCCTCTTTTCCTGAGTAGTGACTCAGGATTTCTCTGAGTCAATGTCATAGTGATTCTTGTGGCGGGTTATCATGGGTGTAGCGTGTGTCATGTCGAGGAGATTCTCGTCTGATTATTGTGGTATTTGTTGTTCATGATCAGGCTCTTTATTCTTCTCTCGTATTTATTAAAAGTCTATTAATACCGTTCTTGTGTTTTATCGTGCGCATTCAAACACACAGTTCAAGTCGGGATATGAAAGGTGCTTGAAGAAGAAGAAGGGTGCCTTTTCCCGTTGTCGGGATCGAACATGTACGTAGAATCTGGGCCAATCATGGTATACAATTGCACGCGCGAGTGGCCGGCAGCGGATAATATTGGCCGAATCCCCATGCAAGAACAAACGAGAGAGAGAGAGAGAAAAGTTAGTAATGTAGAGGGTGTGGTCGAGAGAGAAGCAGAGGGAGAGTGAGAGAAGAGAGAGAGAGAAAAAAGTTGATGATGTAGAATTCGTGAGAGAAACAAAGGGATAGAGAGAAAGAGAAATGGGAGAGTGAGTGAGGAGAGAGAAAGAGAGAGAGAGAGAGAGAGAGAGAGAGAGAGAGAAAAGTTAATGATGTAGAGAGTGAATTCGTGAGAGAAACAGAGGGATAGAGAGAAGGAGAAATGGGAGAGTGAGTGAGGAGAGAGAAAGAGAGAGAGAGAGAGAGAGAGAGAGAGAGTGAGAGAAAAGTTAATGATGTAGAGAGTGAGTTCGTGAGAGAAACAGAGGGATAGAGAGAAGGAGAAATGGGAGAGTGAGTCAGGAGAGAGAAAGAGAGAGAGAGAGAGAGAGAGAGAGAGAGAGAGAGAAAAGTTAATGATGTAGAGAGTGAATTCGTGAGAGAAACAGAGGGATAGAGAGAAGGAGAAATGGGAGAGTGAGTGAGGAGAGAGAAAGAGAGAGAGAGAGAGAGAGAGAGAGAGAGAGAGTGAGAGAGAAAAGTTAATGATGTAGAGAGTGAGTTCGTGAGAGAAACAGAGGGATAGAGAGAAGGAGAAATGGGAGAGTGAGAGGGATAGAGAGAAGGAGAAATGGGAGAGTGAGTGAGGAGAGAGAAAGAGAGAGAGAGAGAGAGAGAGAGAGAGAGAGAGAGAAAAGTTAATGATGTAGAGAGTGAGTTCGTGAGAGAAACAGAGGGATAGAGAGAAGGAAAAATGGGAGAGTGAGTGAGGAGAGAGAGAGAGAGAGAGAGAGAGAGAATTCGATGCTTTCCGGCCGTGCGAGACGTCCCCTGAACTTCGACAACAACATTGGTGAGGTTTTTGTAGTTGAATCTCAAGTGTGGTTGCTCCGGTGGTTTTCCCTTGCGAAGTGAGTAGGAAAGGAAGGAAGTCATTTCGAAAAAACGATATTCGATGAGAAACCCAACGAGTGGCCAGCAAAGAGGACGATTAAGATTCCGCCGAAGAAGAGAGCGCTGGCGTCTCTACTGAATATTTTTTTTAGGAAAGTGATTCAATCGTGGTTTATTTATATTACAATTGGCCATTTAAATCAGGATTATTTGATTTCTTCTTTCCTTTCCTACTCTCCTCGCAAAGGAAAATTATCGGGGTTGAAAGTAGGAATGATTATGTACTGAGAAAATTATTTAAATGAAATTTTTTTCTGTCCGAACCATCGCTATGCAAATACGCTAAATAAATATTTACAAGATAATGAATTGGAGAGAGTAGATTGTGAAAGGGAGAGAAGAGAGACAGAGGGAGAGAGAGAGAGAGAGAGAGAGAGAGAGAGAGATTGAGAAGAGGGATGAGAGAGCGAGTAAGTGAGAGAAGGAGAGAGCGAGAGACATTGAGTTAGAGAGAGAGTGGGGAAGAAAAGGAAGGAGTGAAGGAAGAAAGAGAGAGAGAGAGAGAGAGAGAGAGAGAGAGAGAGAGAGAGAGAGAAAGAGGAAGAGAGGACAGAGGTGGCCGGAGCGAATACATTGTTTCAAGAGTTCGATCAATCAATCAATCAATCAATTTATACGGTGGAACATTGATATGTAACACACGTGGTAAAATTATTAAAATAAAGAAATAAAACATAATAAACAGAAAATCGGGACATAGGGAAATAAGAGATAATGGATACAAGAGGAAGACTAGGCGAGAGTGAGAGACTGTGGAGATTCCTTACTTAGAGAATTAAACTGTCTGGAGGCCCTAACAAAGTATGCATTTGCCCTGCATTTAAGTTTAGAATTCTGGATATGAAGATTAAAGGAGAGACCGCGGGTTCTAGAGTGCTTGAAAACGAGATGGTGAGGGCACTTGTTAGATAACCTAGTACGACCAAATATAAGCTTGCGCATGAGGTCTTGATCAATAGCTTCTCTACGATTTGCTAAAGAAGGCAGATTGAGGGCTCTATTTCGCTGTTCGCTATGAGGCATAGAATTGTAATCATAACCTAGACACCTATGAAAAATGCGACGAGTTACATAATTCTGAACTTTCTCAAGAGTGCGAATATCTTTCAAAAGAAATGGAGAATAAACAGTTGTGCAGAATTCCAAAATAGAACGAATGTAGATGCTATAGGCAGAGATCAGTACACACGGTTTACGGGTACGAAGGGCTCGAAAAACGCTATATGCTTTAGACAAGGCTTTGGATGCTATAGTGTTGCAATGCCTAGAAAAAGTAAGATTGGAATCTACGAAAACTCCAAGGTCACGGAAGTAATCGAAGACTTAATGAGATTGCCGTTAATGTAATAGGGAACTTTGGGATTAACTCTGCCAATATGGAGGACTGCAGTCTTATCATGGGCAAGGGGAAGCTGCCAATCATCCGCCCAGGCAGAAAGGGCATCTATCGCGTTCTGTAAAGCGCTTCTATCTTCATTTCTACCGAATGCCTTATATATCTTAACATCATCAGCAAAACATTTGGCTAGTACTCCGTATCGGGACACAACAGACGGAAGATCAGAAGTATAAATAATGAAAAGAAGTGGACCAATTACGCTTCCTTGTGGTACACCACTTTCTACCAAATGTGACCGAGAGACAACATTACCTACGCGTACGGCAAATGATCGATTACTAAGGAAAGCAGATATCCACTTAATGACTAGAGGAGGGAAAAGAAACTGTTGTAACTTATATAGGAGCTTAGGGTGGCTGACCCTATCAAAAGCCTTAGAATGATCAAAATAGACAACATCGCTAGTCCGTTGAAAGGAAAGGGAACGGGTCCAATATTCAACAGCATCTAACATTTGTAACTCAATGGATCTCTTTCTACGGAAACCAAATTGTTCATCAGGAAGAATATCAAAGGACTCACACCACTTGTATAATTCACGACAAAGGACTCTTTCAAAAACTCTAGAAAAGAAGCATGTTATGCTAACGGGCCGATAATTAATTGGGTCATGAAAGGGAGGCTTCTTACGAATGGGGACTACTACAGAGTGCTTCCAGATTTGAGGAACAACCGAATTCGAGAACGAATAATTAAATATATATTCTAAGGATATGCTAATAGGAAGAGCCAACTGTTTAAGGAAATGTACATTAAAATTATCTGGGGTTTTACAAGACGAATTAGACCATCGTTCAATTACATTACATATAACATGTCTAGGAAAATTAAGAGAGAAATCGGGAGGCCTGCTATTTCTACACGAAAGAGATGGAAAATGACCATTGTCTGTAACGAATGACTGTGCAAAGGTGGTGGCCAACAGTTCAGCCTTTTCTATATCCGATGACAAGTTATTACCTAAATTGTCGATCAAAAGATCCACTCCATGCGACTTATCAGAAAAGCGCTTACGTACATACCGGTAGAACAAATTAAGATTTTTGGAATCGATAATAGTCTTCTCAACACTTCTAGCATACTTGCTAACTTGTGAGTTATAAAGCGAATTGATACGGGAGAATGCAGCTAAGGATTCGGGGGTCTTAAGAATGAGGGATTGTTGCCAAGCCTTAAATCTCTTAGTGCGAAGACGATGAATATGATCCGGGAGCTTCTCACCATTTAGGCGAATACGCTTATAGGGGACAAACATAACTTCGACAAGACGAAGGGCGGATTCAAGTTGGCCATACATAGCATTAATATCGGTGGTACGGTGGTGACAAGAGAGGAGGTTCTGTGAAAGTAGGAAAACGGATGCGGCTTGGTAATCAACATTGCGGAAATCGCGGACAAAAGTGTAAAGAGGGAAAGAATGGGTGATATTAATTTTTGCAGATACAGATAAATGGTCTGAAGAGGCGAATGGTGGGAGGATGGAAACGTTTGAAAGAAGGCCGGGCGTATTCGATAGAATGAGATCTAAAATGTGCTGATTGCAGGTTGCAGAAGGGGTGTGCTGGGCAAGATTTGCTCAAGCTACATAAATCATAGAATAATGTAGCTTGAGAGGGAACACCTTGGGAAGAAAAAGATGCGGTCCAAGTAAGATCTGGGAAGTTAAAATCTCCTAAAATAACGGAAGGATGAGCGCATGAGGAAAGATCTCTAAGATGCTTAACTAACAGAGAGTTACCTTCGGCAGGGCAAGCGGGAGCGCGGTAGACAATTATCATACGAATCATATCATTATCAAAGTGCAAATCAGCAGCTAGCAGCTCAAAAGAATTGGGATGAGAGAGAGAGAAAGTAATATCAGCAGAGATGGTGGAAGAAATTATGAGGGCGACTCCGCCTCCTTTCGGTCTAATGCGATCTCTACGGTAACAGTTATAATGAGCGGAGTGTTCATTGAGAAGAAAGGAATCTAAAACAGTTGATTTAAGCCAGGTCTCAGTAATGCATATAACAGGGATACTTTGCTTAAGGAGTAGTGCTAATTCATCACATTTGTTTGTAATTGACCTAGAGTTGAAGAGGATCATATCTACGGTTCGACTTGTATTCCTTCGATGTTCATTTCCTAGTTTGAATTAGAGAATAGGGGGGAATAGGGATTGTAACTTGTGAAATTGGGGGGAGGAGGGATAGGGTGGTGAAGAAGAGAGTCGCGACGGTCAGAGAAAGCACGTGATCTCTGGTACTGCGTGCGCTGCACTTGTGGCCGGTCACGTGACTGGACTCTCGGCTGATCACGTGGCTGGTCACGTGCCCGAGAGTGCGACTGGTTCGGCTGGCACGGCCTCACGAAGAAGGAGGAGAGGTCAGGCGGAGGGCGAGGAGGGCGGGGATTGATCCCTCGCTGGGCCAACGTGAGACTGGGGCGGAGATAGCAGCGGCCAAATCCGGGGAGAGAGCGGAGAGAACGGCGAGCAGCCCGGATGCACTGCACTTGTGCTTGAGATGTGGGCATGATGATCTTCACCAAGGGAACAGTGCCAGGATTGGCTCGAAGTCGGTAGACTGCCACCGGGAGGAAAGGGATACCGAGCCCGGAGAGCATGTGAAGAACAGCCTCACGATCACGAACGACGCCATCGATAGGGCAGGAGGCGTTGGGGAGGGGGAGACCGGAGAGGACCATGGCACGGAGCCTCTCCTTCCGGTCTTCGCGTTCCTCGGGGTCTCTCTTGAGAAATCCCACTCGCCGGAGGGGTTTGGCGGAGGGAGAGGTTGAGGAGGACCGGCAGCAGATGGATGGCGGGTGGGAGAGGCCATCAGGACATCCGTGGCAGCAGGCACAGCGGGGATGGGAGGAGGGGCAGAGAGAGAAACTTTCAGCTGACTTTGAAGATCAGTGATTTCGGCCTGCTGCTCCTTGCACTGCTCCTTGAGAGCGGCGTGGTCTGCCTCGAGGACGACGAGCCGGTCGACGAGGCCATCGAGGAATTGGACGAGAAGATGAGAGTCCGAGGCGGCGTCTGAGGTCGACGGGGAAGACGGATTGGACTCGAGAGGGCGAGACCGCTTGACAGAAGGCGCCTTCTGTAAGAGAGAGGCGAGAAGGGAGCCGAATTGAGAGGGCGAAGAGGGGGCATCGGAAGACATCGTAACTGATTCGGTGCCTTAGAAGAGAGAATGGCCCCAGGCACGAGGGCTGCAGCAGAAGATGCTCTTGTACGGACGGGTAGAACTTGCGGACAAACAGCAGAGAGCGGCCGTCCGCTACCGAGACAGAGAGCGCTATGAGACAGAGAGCGCTATGAGACAGAGAGCGCTATGAGACAGAGAGCGCTATGAGACAGAGAGCTCAACTGACATCGGAGCACAAATATCCTATGTGATCAGAATTTTCTGCTTTCTTCTATCCTTTCCTACTTTAATCGCATGGGAAAACCACCGGAGTATGCTGCCATCGATTGTACGATAACTCAAATTTGAAATTTAACCCTTCATTGACGATTAATTCTATCTTGTATTTTTACTCTACTTTGCAGTTAACAAAGCCACTGTAAAGACACCTGTACTCTCTCTCTCTCTATCTCCCTCTCTCTCTTTCTCTCTCTCCCTCTCTCTGTCTCTCCTGTCTCCCTCTCTTCACTCTTCGCCCCCATTCTCTCCGTCTCTCTCTCTCTCTCTCTCTCCCTCTCTATCTCCCTGTCTCTCGCTCTCTCCTTCTCTCACTTTCTCGCTCTGCTGGCCACTCGTTGGGATTCTCATCGAATATCGTTTTTTCGAAATGGCTTCCTTCCTTTCCTACTCACTTCGCAAGGGAAAACCACCGGAGCAACCACACTTGAGATTCAACTACAAAAACCTCACCAATGTTGTTGTCGAAGTTCAGGGGACGTCTCGCACGACCGGAAAGCATCGAATTCTCTCTCTCTCTCTCTCTCTCTCTCTCTCTCTCTCCTCACTCACTCTCCCATTTTTCCTTCTCTCTATCCCTCTGTTTCTCTCACGAACTCACTCTCTACATCATTAACTTTTCTCTCTCTCTCTCTCTCTCTCTCTCTCTCTC
>CALZFC010000265.1:385000-432500 GCA_945643635.1 Allodiplogaster sudhausi | reverse complement strand
GGAGATAGAGAGAAAGGGAGGCAGAGAGACAAAAAGAGAAAGACAGTGAGAAAGAGAGAGAGAGAGAGAGAGAGAGAGAGAGAGAGAGAGAAAGAGAATAAGAGAAAAGGTGAGAGAGTGTGTAAAAAAGAATATGAGAAATATAGATTAGAGTATCTATGTAAGCACGATATATAAATAGTTATAATAAAATGAATAGCAGGGGCAAGGGTTGGAGAGCGAAGTTCGAAGTCCTTAATTATACCTTGAAGTTACTAAACTCTATCTTGAAGTCTAACTCTACCTTGAAGTTAAACTCTACCTGAACCTTATCTCAACCTTAAGCTTGCGCCACTCGAAGAAGAATGTGATGGTGCGCTGGACGCCGATTACGCACACGATGCCAGTGATGAAGAGCAGCTGGAAAAAGAAAAAATCCTTACGGTAAATGTTTCCTCAGCTTTGTGGAATACGGTAATATATATATACCGTATTTTCGCGATTAGTGCCCAGGTGTAATCAGTTACGCACCCAAAATTCGTGCAGTACAAGCTCTGCTTTCATTATATTGATCAATAGAAAGGCCGAATTCATAGACACAAGGTTGTTCAACTATAAAATTCTCTTTCATCTACTTGGTTGTTAATCTATTGCTTACTAATTCAGTGGTCAATATTAGATGCTAAAAGGTGGAAAAAAGAAAAGTAAATACTGGATGATAACTAACAGGGAATAAATGTCATCAAAGTGACGAGTGATTGGGTAAAACAGGATAGGACCCGTGGGACCCGGAAAGTAAGAAGGTGGCACCGAAACTGTACTACGTCAAAATTTAGGCGGGTTATCATTCCAGGGAAGGAAATCAGCGTGGACTCCCCAACATTAACTGCGCACCTTTTTAACTCTGGATGTTAAAAAGTAGAAAACGCGAGCTAATAATAGAAGAGAATAGTAATATTAATAACAATAACAATAACAATAATAATAATAATAATTTTTATAATAAAATTAATGATAATAATAATTTTAATAATAATAATAATAATAATAATAATAATAATAATAATAAATACTGCTATTATATGTGCTTACATTGCCCATGGCGATGAGGGCCGAGTCGAGGAACAGCACAATGCCCAGAAGGATGAAGACGACGCCAAAGGCCGTGAGGCCTACGCCAATCTCTGAAAGTAGAAAAAATAATAAAAATTAAAATTATTCCAAATATACAAAAGTAAATTAAAGAACTACATAGTAATTCAGCTAAATTTCATTATCGACTACCTTACCAGTAAGCTAAATGATTACCCGCAATTATTTTTTCCCTTCTTATTTCCCGATATAGTTCAGATAATAATGATTCTAATTAATGATTAAGAGAAAAGTGAATAAATGCAAACTGAAATGACACGCTAAGCTAATAATGGCGAATAAAGAATGGACGAAAAAGCTTTTAACATTTAATTTTCTACAAAATATTAGCACAAACTTGAGAATAATAATGCTAAAAAAATTTCCGCCAATGAAAAATCATGATAACTAGAACCCAGAAAATTGTAGGCATTCGTCCTAGGTGGATTATAATACGGAACATCTAAAGAAGCTGTGTTTACGGTTCAGGGATGAATCGGGAATTCTGTGAATTCAGGCAAGAAAACTTTTATTCTGACATATCCGCGTTACTGATCACGGATATCGTTTAGAAGCCAACTTCTTTAAAGCTCTTAAATCCGTTAATCTGAAGGCTATATACGTTTTAGAATGGAGATTAAAAGGTTTGCAGTATTCTAAACAATAGCAACATAAAACAAGGATTGAAAAGAGAAATTGCAATTATCCCACCTGTAAGCCCATTACCTCCCGAATACAACTCTTAATTAAGTTAAAACACGAAGGCATTGCCTTTCAGAAATGGAGAAACAAAAGAAAACAAGTTATAACCAACTTTTCGTCGAGTTGATTTCGCAATTCATCATGTTCTTCTTGGTGCTTTTCTTTTCAGACGCTTCACCGAACACCCAACAGAAGACGATTCCTGCACAAAGCAAGATTATTGCCTTTCAAAAACCAAACTTCTCCAGAAAGAAAACACAGAACTTAATCGCGCGCAACTTCAAAAATGAAGAAGAACCACGAAAAAAGTTAAATGATTAAAGTTCCTCGCCTAATTACAGACTGGCGTGCTTGATGGAATGCAACGAACAAGGTACTATTTCGAAAGGACGCGCAGATAAAACAAAGGAAAAGAATGCGACAGTTGTTGTTTTTGCGCGCTCTCCAAATTCCAGATTTGGCCAATTTAATTTTTTTTTATTGGCGCTTTTTCCAAAAAAAAAACATTTTCTGCGCAATGCAATTACTCGACCTTGCGTTTTATGCCTACTGTGATCACTGCCAAACGAGCTTCCGCAACTCGTACGACTTTCTCTTCATTTTTTTTCCAATTGATCTCCGAACATTCGAGAGTCCACAACACCTTTATTTCTATTATTAATATTATATACTTCTGTTGACAGCGACGGAGACAGGTTGAAATTGAAAGAACGATGTTCTGAGACATTTTGAGACTTCACGGGAATACCTTTCAACTTTTCGGGGTTTCTTTTTCGCGTTTGAGCTATCGACGTCTATTCAAGATTTGAAAAGTGGATGTGTGGGCTGAGCTTACAGATCTCATCTCAACCACCTGCCGTGTCCTCTTCTCTGGACTCATTGTAAGCCACCATCCTTTACTTGTAATGTCTATATTTACAGAGTAGGACATATTTTTGTGTTTTTTTTTGCACTTCTGTCAAAAAACCGGACAAAGACGGCAGTGTGTTGAATTAAACGGAGAAAGATGACGTCATAGATATTATAAACATATGATACCACAAGTCTGATGATCTCTTTATGATATTTGTGATAGGCGATCAAAAGAAATCGATAATAACCGATATTCGGTGCAGTAGAAAAAAAGAGAGAATAGCTTGTGTGCAATGTGCATTCGTAGAAATATAGAGTGGGCAGGATGGGTAGAACGAGTTGATGATAATATATTCCTTTCTTTATATTACGAGAAGAAAAACATAATTGAATAACAAAGAACACCACAAGAAGAACATATAAAGGAGAGAGAGAGAGCTGGGGAAAAAGAAAAGAAAAAGACGAGAAGAAAACACTCAGCAACACAAAAGTTCTCCACTCACGGAATCCTCTGACTATTATATTTATTATATATTTCCTTCTTTGTTCACGAGAATTACGTACATCTTCCATTCAAGATTTCTTAGAAGAGAGAGAAAGAGATGGAAACGGTGAGAGGGGTGGTCGGGGGTGCGCACTGGAGAGCCGTGTCCTCGTGGGTCCAAGGGTCTCCCTAACCCACGCGCTTTTCCCAAAATCTCCTTACTTAGCCTGCTGCCCAACTAGAGGCCACACACCATCTATTTCATCATTGAGAGAATCGATCGATAGTTGGCCGAAGAATAAAACTACTATATAGACATCATAACACGAGAAAATTCATGTGTCGATGGGGTAAAAGAAGAAGAAGGAGAACAGTAACAGATGCGGAGGAGGGGCCGGAAAATAGAGAAGTGCGGCGAAAAGCAGAAGCGTTTAAGCGCAACGCGAGAGATACGCTTTCCTCCTCAAACATGCCTTTCTAGGAAATGACGAAAGAAAAAAAATCAAATCATCGATTGGTTCACACACCGAGCGGGAAATACCGCCAAATGGAGGAATCAGAAAATAAAATAATAATAGTGCGTGAGCAAATGAGAAGTACGGTATATTCCGGGGGGGGGGGAAACGAGAAAGGAAAAACTGCGAAGGATGCCGACTTTGAATAGCCCTATTCCATATCAGTGTAAGAATGTGTGTGTGTAGAGAAGCAGCTTCAACTAGGTTACTGTATAGAGATTGAGAGAGAGAGAGAGGATGAGTACGGTATTAAGTACGATATCTCCAAATGGTTACAGTAACCAGTAGTCAACTCTCGCGAACACTTCTCACTACATCATTTACGGAAATGAAAGACATCCCTGCAATATGCAAAAATATATCTCAAGTATCGTAGAAGTAAGTCAACCCATTCTCGCCAAGACTGTGGGGTGCATGTGCCAAGAGCGTAAAACGGAGATTGTGGGGGGGGAGGGAAAAGTTCGACCTGGGGGTGCCGGAGAATAGGAGAAACAGATACGAGAATTTAATTATGAAAGGGGAGAGGACAGAGAGAGAGAGAGAGAGAGAAAGAGAGAAAGAAATAAAGAAAGAAAGAGAGAGAGATAGAGAGAGAGAGAGAAATAGATAACACAACTCAAGAAACGAAAAAAAAAGTTCAAAGAACCAAGCTAGAGAAAATTCATATTAAAAGTTCTCGAGAAAACACATTTCTTATCTACTCTCTTCGTTCTCAAGCGCAAAAAAGGGGGGGGGGAAGGGAGAAGGAGATAAAGCGATAACGCGCGCGCTTCAATTCTCAACTGAAAAGGACGAATAAAAATAGGATTTCAAAAAAGCGATCAGCAACAATTCGAAATTTGTGCACACAGGCAAACAATGGTTGTGTAATCTCGAGAGAGACAATTCTTCAATAGAGTCAAATAGATAACTTCCACTCAATGGGTGTGGGTGGCCGGCTTGGGAGAGTTAGCTAAAGGACTTGTACGATGACTGGGGTGGTCCTTGGTTCTGGGTACCATTCTGGGTTGCGCCAGGGAGTGGCGGCGGTGGTGCCTGGTTGGGGTGACCGCAGGGCGCTTGTTGCGCCCATGCCGGGCTCCATCCGGGCGGGGGCTGTCCTCCTGCGGCGGCTGCGGCTGCTGCTGCTCTCGCCATCTGATGATACTCGGACTGCCAGCTCAGCTGCGTGGCCATCTCATGCGCGAGACCGTGTTCGTACGGCGAGAATGCGGTGGACGATGGTCTGAGGATGGCGCCCGTTGGGTTGTTGTTGGCCCCCGAGGGTGGCGCTCCGATGGCGCCAAAGCGAGAGGCGCCTGGTGCTGGGTGGCATGAGCTGGCGTTGTTGGCTCCTCCGTTGACTCCTCCGCCATTTCCTGCTCCGGCTCCGCCAACCCCGCTCGATTGTAGGCCGACAATCTCGCCTAGGTTCGAGATCGGATTCCACGACCAGGGTGAGCTTGAGGCTGCTGCGACGGCTGCGGCTGCAGCTGCCGCCGCCGAGTCGCTGGCATTCCGCATATGGCCAGAGGCTGGCGAGCTGCTGACTCCACCGCCACCGCCGTACATTGACGACGGGTGCTGCTGTTGTGCCATCGGAGGACCCTGCTGCGCCGAGTTGGAGGAGGACGATGTCGATGAAGTCATAATGTGGTTGACATGATTCGGCGGCCGGACACCAATGGGAAGCAGCTTGGCCGGACTCTCTTGCGGTGGCGAAGGGGCGCGAGAGAAGGAGGCCGGAGATTGCATGGCAGAAGAGGGAGACGCGGTCATGGGGCGCACCGGCGAGGCTGAAAAAGAGATTATTTTCTGTTTTGGAATTATTATAATTTAAAAAAATCTTTTTTTTTTATTAAATCATTATATTTTTTTTCACAAATTAATTTAGACAATAATTAAGGCGAATTAATTCTTAAAATATTTAATTTACTTTTAGGAACATAAATAAAATTGCTTGTGCCTATACGTGATATAGATTTCGAGAATTAATAAAAAAAATTATGGAGAAAAGGGGATAGAGAAACAGATAGAGAGACAGAGATAGAAAGAGAAAGAGAGAGGGGGGGAGGGGGACGAGAGAGAGAGAGAGAGAGAGGAGAGAGAGGGAGAGAGAGAGAGAGAGAGGGAGAGAGAGAGAGAGACCTACCATGATGAAAGAGATGCTGGAGATCTCTGGCTGCCGCTGATTGCTGCTGTTGCATCTGTTGAGGATGCATCGGCTGGTGCTGTTGTTGAGGTGTCCTCGGCTGGCCAATGACTCCGGCAGACGGAGTTGGAGGCATGCTCTGCTGATGTTGCTGATGAGAGGGGGTCGCTGCGCCCACTCCTCCTCCTCCTCCGACCGTGGTATTGGACACGGACGGCCCGCCACCAAGCATGGAAGATGATGGTGTGTTCATGCCTGTCAATGGAGTCAAGAAAAATGGAGTATATACATATATATATATATATATATATATATATATATATATATAATATAAATATCCTCTCAAAATATTATTTGATTGATTGATTTACGTGCTGCCATGTGGTATAAATGATGAATGATGAGAAATGTGAATAAGTGTGATAAAGCATAACATCATACAGTATACACGAGTATGTTACAGTACATTAATATAGCCTATTTACAGCGAAACACTATATAGTATCTCCAGAGTTCAGAATTTCTCAAGGGATATCTGGTACGAAATTGTAATTAAATTAATTCAAATGTAATTTGGGGGAAAATATAAAGTTAGTAAAGTTTGAAATATGACTTTAATATTATTTTACTTAATCTTCAACGATCAATGATGTTTTTCATAAAGAATACTATATATATATATATATATATATATATATATATATATATATTCTCTGGCTTACCCGCTGCCATGCCTCCTGCTCCTCTGCCTGTGGGGGTGAGGGGTGGTGCTCCTGCTCCTCCTCCTGCACTCGCTTGTCCTGAGGCACCCGAGGAAGATGTCGATGCTGGGATTGCGCCCGTCGACGATGGTGTGTGGCAGTCTGCAAGGGCTGTTAGAGTAATTATTAAACAGATTACTTCCTTTAAGATATTTACGGCCACGCTTTAAATTATATGCTTTAGTTACCATAGTTTATAAAATTATTAACGCACTAAAATAACTATCACAGTAATTATTTTCATTTAATACTTTTCTACATTTTATTCATTTTAAAATAGTGAATGCACTAAAACAACTACCAAAGTAATTATTTTAAATGTATACCTGTTTACTAATTTATTCAGTTGAAAATATTAAAATACTAAATATTTCAATACCATTTCCCTATTTTTATTTACTTTAAAATAAGTATTAAAGCATGAACCATTATCATATTTTTATATTAAAAAAAAACAAGCCTATTATGTTCGATACCTCCAATCCCACTGACGTTATTTTCTCATTTCTGCCATATAAAACAAAAGAAAACCACATGCCTCTAATAATTTTTAAAGAGATAAATTAGTTTTTTTCAACTTACAAAACAAGTCTCCCCTATCCCTCCCTCTTTTGGGTCCATTTACCCCCCTCCCCCATCTCATCATCCCCTTACTCGTAGGCTGCGGAGGCGATGTCATGGCGAGTGTCAGAATCTTCGGCGCCGGTGGTGGGCGTGGCATCATCAGCTTGGGCAGCTGAGCCAGGGACTGAAATAAATACGAATATAAATATTTATTAAGTAGAATATAACAAAAATTATTCAAAGAAAAATGATTACATATAAGACTTAGGCAAAGTCAAATAACTTCATTAGTCTTTCTCAAGGGGTGTACGGGAATCTCGAATTACGACACTTTTTCTCTTCCGAAATCACTCGCACTCTCTCTCTCTCATTCTCTATCTTTCCTTCTCTCTCTCCCATTCTCTATCCTTCCTTCTTTCTCTCTCTCTCCCCCTCTTCTCTCTCTCTCTCTCTCCCTCTTCTCTCTCTCTCTCTTCTCTTCATACCTTGGCTCCACTCTTAATCTGCTCGATATGCGCCGCGTAGTCTGCCTTGGTCTTGGCGATGGACGCAACGAGTTCATCTCTGACTGCTCTCCATTCTGCTTGGCTCTTCCGCGCAGAGTCCACTTCCGAGTGCGAGATGCGCATACTGTACAAGGGCACACTATAAATCGTACATTCTATTCATACTTTTCGAATATTCTAAAACGCAAACTATAATTCGTTTATCGTATTCTTTCTTTTTGAATATTCTAAAAGGCACTCTATAAATCGTATATTTTTTCTTACTTTTCGATTATTCCAAAAGAGCTGCATCAAACAAATTTTCGAATATGCGAAATATCGGTAAACCAGAATATTGACAGGGTCATAACTTTGTTCACCATAAGATAGCTTTCTTCTGTGATAAAGTACTTGATAATTGTTACTCTCTGGTGCACAACCTCCTCTGTAAGTTCTCTCGCTCTCTCTCTCTCAACTTACGCGCTGAACTTCTTGATGGCTTCCTCGAGGTCGCTGTCATGCTGGGTGCAGTCGTCTCGAGCGCGCTCCAGGATCTTCAGACCGGCCGCCAGTTCCACCTGCAAGAGAGGCGAATTAGACAGCGAATTGAGAGTGAGGAGAGTGAGGAGAGAGAGAGAGAGAGAGAGAGAGAGAGCGAAATAAAAGAGAAGGAGAGAGAGACAGCGAAAGATAAGAGAAAGATAAGAGAAAGAGAGAGAATCGAGAGAGAGAGAGATACAGAAAGTACGAACATCCAACTGCGCAATCTCTGCTCTCTTCGCTCGGTCAGTAAGAGAGGCAATCGTCGTCTGCAGATGCTTTCGCTCCTGATCAATGGAAAGAAATTATTAGCTGGTGTTCGAAAAGAAAATTTATGCAAAATATATCACAATTTCTTTTAAAAAAACCAATGTAATTCGGATTCGCCTAAAAATTTGTTTTAAATGTGACCGTTATCTACTATTTATCACTCCTTTAATTTCATGAGAACGTGAAATATATTCTCGGCAGCTGATAACCACCGGGTAATATGCGAAATTGGAATGAAATTCGCTTGGGAAGAGATCTGCTACTCTTCCAAACTTATGCCATCACACACTCTCTCTCTCCTTATCCAACACAGATATCCCCCTACTTTTCTCCTTCCCGTAACCTTAGATATCCCCGCCCCATTTTCTCTAAGCTCCCGAGAAAAAAAGGGTGCCCCAAAGGTGGTTGGGTAGGGCTCTTTTTGGCGCCGAAAGGAAGGTAGGAAATACTGTAAAAGCGAATTAAAAAAAACTGTAAAAGGAAGTGCCTGCCTCATCAATGCCCAAAACTGTTTTTGGCAGGTCCCAAGGTCAGCTTCTCTTATCAGTCCCTTGATTTCACGAGTACATGAAATGCATTTTGTTTGCTAAAAAAGAAATATGCAAGGCCAATGATGAGGCATGACAGGATTTTGTTTTCCATCCAGAATATCTGACTATGGCAATCCACTCTCACCTCCTACCTCCTCGTTCCCTCACCACACTCTCACCCCTTTCCTCCCTGCCTCTCTCTCTCTCTCTCTCTCTCTCTCCTAACCTTGGCTCCATTCTGCTCCTTGTGCTTCCACTCTCTCGCCCTCTCCTCTGCCGCCGTTCTCTCTCGCTCCTTCTCTGCTTCTTTCTCGGCGACTTCTGATTCGAGTCGCCTGATCGTCTCCGTGTCCTTTTCCTTCTCTTTGCGCATCTTAAATTTTTTCGCATTTAATTTAATTTTAAATCTAATTTCAATTATTTAATTTTATTAATCCCTTAAATATATTTATTATAATTAAATAACAATAAAAAATAAAATAAAAATAGATAAAATAAAGCCCACAAAAAAGATAAATAAACTGAGGTCCAAACCTTGCTCCGCTCTTCGGTGGCCTTCTTCTTGGCATTGTCAACCTCCTTCTTGATTCCTTTCATCTTTTCTTCGAGTTCGGAAACTTCAGTCACCAGTTCAGTCACGCGGTTTCTACAACGTAGAGAAGCAGAGAATGAGAAAGAACATTGAACTGATGAATATATACCATACTTTAAAAAATATATATATGACGCGATTTGCGAGAGAATCAAAATGTCTGGGGCCCTAGAAAAATCATCATCTCCGATTTTGCTTAGAAGTTGTTTCTAGGTAAAGTTTGACCCGCAGAATCGAATGGGATTGGTCTTAAAGCCTCAAAAATTCATTTTAAAAAGTTATGAAGAATTGAAAAACTGCGCATCCTTTTGAGATGGTCGAGTAGGGCGCATGTTTATGAACATCTCTCCGCGCACAGTAAAGCAATATATGTGAAAATGTTAACGTAGATAGAAAATATATTGCTTATATAAATAGTCAAAACAGAATTTGAAAATTTTCAAATATCGAATTTTTACGTGCTCTCAAACTCAATGAGGAATGTACATGTTATATTTCAATTTACGCAGACAGTTCTGCATGTATCGTATAGAGCATACAAGTGGCTTTCGAATGATATATAGGATGTTTCATTTCGACGAACTATGCGGCTTGTGTAAACGTTTAGGTCATGCGCAACAGTGAAAACTGGCACAGAATCGCGGCGCGACGCGATTCTGCGCCAGTTTTCACTGTTGCGCATGATCTTCAAATATCGATTTTCTATATATCTAATGATATTTTGTTTTTGATCTTTCTTTTTACTTTTTTGAAACGATTAAGCTCATTTTGAGCAAAAAATGCACTTTTCGACCAAATATTAACGAATTCACTCATCTCCACAAAAGGAGACCGAGTTGTCGTGAAAGTGCGTTAAATTTGCTACAAAGTAACATTCTTGAAACGGAAATTAAAGGAAGGTTTTTCTCGCAACAACTCGAAAAGCGACTAAAACCAGCTATAACACTATGTAAATACACCAATTCACCAGATTTTCACCGCGTGAATTAGAATATTCGAATGTGTAAATTGGAATATTCGAATTCGATATCCCTGGTTCTATTTGGACTATTTATATAAGCAATATCTTTTCTCTCTACATTAAAATTTTCATGTAGATTGATTTACTGTGCGCGGAGAAATGTTCATAAACATGCGCCTTACTCGATCACCTCAAAAAGATGCGCAGTTTTTCAATTCTTCATAACTTTTTAAAATGAATTTTTTAGGCTCCAAGAATAATCCCATTCGATTCCACGGGTCTAACTTTACCAAGAAACAACTTTAAAGCAAAATCGGAGATGATGATTTTTCTAGGGCCTCAGCCCTTTTTAGATTAATTTTGATTCTCTCGCAAATCGCGTCATATATATATGACGTGATTTGCGAGAGAATCAAAATGTCTGGGGCCCTAGAAAAATCATCATCTCCGATTTTGCTTAAAAGAAGTTTATTGGTAAATTCAGACCCGGAGAATCGATTGGGATGGGTTTTGAAGCTTAAAAATTTCGTTTTGAAAAGTTATGAAGAGTTGAAAAAAAGCGCATATTTTTGAAGCAGTCGAGTAGGGCGCATGTTTATGAACATTTATTCTCGCACAGTAAAGTAATAAACTTGAAATTTTAATATAGATAGAAAAGATATTACCCAAACGAACTGTTAAGATAGATTTTGAAAATTTGTCAATATCGATTTTTTACGTGTTCTCAAATTCAATGACGAATGAACGCGTTAGAATGCAAAATCGGGAGACCATTTTGTATCTTTCGTATAGAGCATAAAAACGGCTTTCGAATGATATATAGGATGTTCCATTTTGAGGAACTCTTGCGTCTTTTGTATGCGAATATATCATATGCAACTGTGAAAACCCGCGCCTAATCGCGGCGCGACTGCGAAAACTAGCGCCGAATCGCGGCGCGACGCGATATTGGCCACATTCGAATATTTATTTTTTATGCATCTAATGCTATTTTGCATTTCATGTCTCTTTTAACTTTATTAAGACAATTATGCTCATTTTTGAACAAAAAATACACTTTTCAGCCAAATATTAACGAATTTACTCATCTCCACAAAAGGAGACCTAGTTGTCGTGAAAGTAGGTTAAATTTGCTACAAAACAACAATCTTAAAACGAAAATTAAAGATAGCTCTTTTTCGCTACAAATCAAAAAGCGACTCAAACCAGATACAACATTATGCATAAACACCAATTCAAGAGGTTCACCACGGTTTTCTGTTGGAATATTCCAATTTTACTGTTCGAATATTCCAATTCACACCATGAAAATCGGTGGTGAACCTGGTGAATTGGTGTATATGCATAATGTTGTATCTTTTTGAGTGGTTTTTTTGATTTGTAGCGAAAAGAGCTATCTTTAATTTTCGTTTTAAGAATGTTGTTTTGTAGCTAATTTAACATACTTTCACGACAGCTAGGTCTCTTTTTGTGGAGATGAGTGAATTCGTTAATATTTTGCTGAAAAGTGTTTTTTTTTTTTCAAAAATGAGCCTAATTGTCTTAATAAAGTTAAAAGAGACATTAAAAACAAAATATCATTAGATGCATAAAAAATAAATATTCGAATGCGGCCAATATCGCGTCGCACCGCGATTCGGCACTGGTTTTCGCAGTCACGCCGCGATTCGGCGCGTGTTTTCACAGTTGCATATGACATATTCGCATACAAAAGACGCAAGAGTTCCTCAAAATGGAACATCGTATATATCATTCGAAAGTACTTTTAACTACCCGATAGGTACAAAATGGTCTGCCGATTTTGCAATTTAACGCGTTTATTCGTCATTGAATTTGAGAACACGTAAAATATCGATATTTAAAAAGTTTCAAATTCCATCTTGACAGTTCATTTAAGCAATATCTTCTCTATCTATATTAAAATTTTCACGTTTATTGCTTTACTGGGCGACTAGAAATGTTCATAAATATGCGCACAACTCGAGCACCCCAAAAAGCAGCGCAGTTTTTCAACTCTTCATAACTTCTAAAAGAGACATTTTTAAGCATCGGGAACCATTCCGATCGATTCTACGGGTCTGAATTTACCTATAAACAACTATTAAGCAAAATCGGAGATGATAATTTTTCTAGGGCCCCAGCCCTTTTGGCAAATTTTGATTCTCTCGCAAATCGCGTCATATATATATATTCGCAGAGTAGCGAGAGCCAGAAGAAATGGGGATATTTAAAGGAAAGCGACTACAACTGATATATGAAAGTGGCGAAAGAGAGAGAGAGAGAGCGAGAGAGAGAGAGAGAGAGAGAGAGCGAGAGAGAGAGCGAGAGAGAGAGCGAGAGAGAGCGAGAGAGAGAGAGAGAGAGAGCGAGAGAGAGAAAGAGAAAGCACTGACTCGTCTTGTCTCTGCTTCTTCTCCAACTTCCTCAGCTCGTTCCTCTTCTCCTTCAACTGCTGCGCAATCCCATCTGCCTTGGCTCTCTCTTCGTCCGCTCGTTCGGTTGCGACTTGTTTCTCACTCTGCAAATGACAAACAAATCATTATTTCTATCTTCAACGATACATTTCAAAACTTTTCAACCTATTACATTCTAAAAATCATTAAAGAGCCTGTCCATAGACCTTAAAAGTACCGTAATCCTCAAGAAAGGAATATGCAATATGAGAGGCGCAGCCAAAAGTACGGTGGATTCTGCGCTCAATGTAATACAGCCTCTTTAAATAATTACGCGCAAACTGCGCACAGACAGTCGGGTTAAATTCTATCTCAAACAAAAATGCCCAAATCTCAATCGCCCTCCCTATAGTATCCATCTCATTACCGTATCTCTTTCCCTACAGTACCCCCTGATTACAGAACCCCTCCCATTACAGTACCTCTGCCCTCTTCTTCGCTTCCCTCTCTCGGTTGAGCTCGGCGTTCAGCTGCTTGTTCTTCGCTTCTAGTTCCGAAATCCGCTGCTCGTTCTTCTTGCTGGTTTCGATGAGTCTGGAAAATGTTTAATTGAAAAAATTTTCCAACAAAAAGAATTCTGTGCTTAAAAAAACGTTAAAACCTTTAAAGGTTTGCAGATTTCTCAAGGTTTTGTTTTTGAAAATTTATTTTTCCCGCCAAACTTACTTCTTGGCCTCCTTGCTGTCCAATGCAACGCGAACCATCTCACTGCTATTGTAGATCTCTTCGAGTCTCTCCATGAGGCCAGTCATCTGAAAATAAAAATCCCTTTTCTCTTTCTCTCTCTCTCATACACACACTCTCTCTCTATCTTTCTCTCTCTCTCTCTTCCTCTCTACTCTCCCTTTCTCTCTCTTTCCTCACTGTCTCAACTACTGCACGTTTTCAATCTCCCAACAATTCGCTGCCGCCTTACCATTTTCTCCCTTCTAAACTTTACCTTCTCGCCCTTCCTTCTAATTTTCCATTTTCTGCCGCTACATCTCTATCTCCCCCCCCCCCTCTCTCTCCCTCAGTCTCTCTCTCTCTCTCTCTTTCTCTCACCTCTCTTCTCTCTCTCTCTCTGTTCTAACCTGATGATTGTACGCCAGGAGTTCCCTCCCGAAGAGAGTCTTGAGTAGATGTAGAGTCTCCTCCTCGTTGCTGTCTCCCGTGTCGGGGCGGGGACGCCGCGGTTATCCGCCGCAGCCGCCGACTCCACTTGGCTCTGTCCCGACGCGTTTTGGCCCTTCAAGGGAGGCGCGATTATCATTTGCATAAAGGAACAACACCAAACACTCAATCGTTATCAATTTCAATTTGATTAGACCATTGTAATAACATAAGTTCACCTGTTGTTTGAGAGAAACAATTCTCTTGATTACAGTAATCACATTTCAATATTCCCCTTTCAAAATTCCCGCCTTTACATCGTCTCCCGCCGCGTTCGCATTGCAAGAATCCTCCTCTTCGTCTGAGCCGTAGGTTGGCGACGAGCCGACTGCCAGCATCTCCTTCATCAGCATGTTCGTCGTTGCGGTGTGAGTGAAGGAGGATGCACCTGTGGCCGGGACTATAAATGGGAGGAGAGGAATAGAGGGAGAGGGAGAGGGAGAGAGAGAGAGAGTGGGAGATGGAGAGGGAGAGGGAAAGAGAAAGAGAGAGATAAGGTGGGAGAGAGAATGACATAGAGAGAGGGAGAGAGAGAAAAATGAATTCCATACAGGCTGCTGCAACCGTCGACTTCGGCACTGTCTGGCGCTTCCTACAAATAAGCATATTATAATCATAATTTTTTTTAAACATTTTATTAATGCACCGAAAAGCGTAAATATATAAATAAACAATGTGAAACGAGGAATTTGGCTTCGAGCCAAAAAAGGAAATTTGGCATCAAGCCAAAAAAGGCCAATGTAAGGGAAAACACAATTACAACACATACGCAGTTGCATACGTCTTGTTGGCGAAGACCTTCTGAAGTGCGCTTTGGACGAGGTCCATCTTTAGAATCATCTGGAATTAAAACGATTACTAAAATAGATTAAAATTCAAATATATATATATATATATATATAATCGAATTATTTTTTTTACATTTTCAATAGGAAAAAGGGAGGCGAACTATCGACTAATGCGCTCTCAAAACAATCCAAAGTTTCTCAGCCAATCGGCCCGTCCCAATCAAGCCAAACACAGCAATAAACTGCTCTTAATTACACTAGGGAGAAAAACCAATAGGCCTATCTAACATCATTAGCGCGCAATTCCTAGTGCTGAATTTGGAAAAGAGTAAAAATTCATTGCATTAATGAAAGCTGCATTCCAGCAGTTCTGTGCCTATAGCTCGCTTTTGAGACCAGAATGCAGAACAAAATCTAAGTGGACAAAAGCGCTTCTGTTCCAGCGCCACAATACACACTTCTCCTCTACTTCATATAGAACCCCAAAACCGACATGTTTCGGTTGCGTGTCCAAGGCCGGATTTTATGACAATCCGTCCCTCTTTCTCATTCGCATGATGAAATCGCACCTCAAGACACTTGAAGAGTTCGTCGAGGCGCGACAGAAAGCGTTGAGCATTCAGACAACTCATCCCGAGAGAGACCAGCTCGTTCATCTGGTCCTGTAAAAAAAAACTTTTTTGTAAAATATTAAAAAAAGAGACCTAATAAATGTTAGCCATTCTAGAAAAAAAAACTAAATACCAGATATTATCCGGCATAATTATACTGTCTTAATTAATTATATTATTTATGTGTTTCCCAATTGCCTACTGTACAGACTGACATTCTGCTTCACCATTTTGCGAATCTCCTCCGTGTCGCCTTCTCTGAGATGTGTCTTACGTCGCAGCAAGCTTAGGTCCACGTCGGCGAAGGTCATCTGCAAGTATTGATTTTATTCTTCTGTGACCTCTCTATCTCTCTCACTCTGACTCTCCCCTTTCTCTCTCTCTCCTCTCTCTCTTTCTCTCTCTATTTCTCTGACTCCGCTCTCTCTCTGACTCCCCATCTCTCTTCTCTCTCATTATCCCTTCTTGAATGCAGAGGGGACCTCCTCTCCATAACCAAAGAAAAAAAAATAGACGATTGGTTGGAATATTCCAACATAACAAACTTTGCTGATACAATAAAGAAAAAAGGATATTCCAATATTTATTTTCCTCACCGGATCAGCGGGTGCGTAGCCAAATGAGGCAGATCCCATCGGAGCATTGGGGCTGGTGAGGGGCTGAAAAAAAAACCAAGTTTTTTTGGACAGCAAATTCGAATATTGATAATTTTTTTTTACAAAAAAAAAATCATTTTTGATAAATGTAATATTTATTTAACGTTCTATTCTTTTCTTTCATCTTTACTGCCATAATTTCAGCTAACAAAAAGTTCCGCACGGACTGTGAAGCCTATGTTTTTATTTCTATTTTTAGAATATATATATTTAGAGTATTCAAATATCTTATTAACATTTACTACCGTACCCTTGCATTGAGGCTATTCTTGAATGTTGCCATCATGGTCTCTGGAAGGCGTCCTCCATACTCCATCCAGGCTGCTGTCACCTCTGGTATATTGGCCTGAAGAAACAAAGATAAGTTGTTACATTTATTAGTTTTTGACTAGTAATTTTACTTTAATTTTATTATTCCGTTTCAATAAATGAATGACCAACCACAACATCTACTAGGTTACGGTATTTCGATATAAATTACAGCGTTTCGATATACAGTAACAATAAGTTGCGAGTTTTCGATATACCGTATCCTCAATAATACAGTAATATCTTGTCAAGCTCTACAGATAGCTGCGCGAGCGGTAAGAAACCGTCGAATGCGTTCGAAACGCATCGAGACTAAAGAGAAGAACACAAATTTCCAATACTTTCTCTTTTCTCCTGGTCCAGCGCCTTTCGCTCAAAATAATTTTCATAACTTTGCTTATGGACAATTTCGCTCGGGAAATTACTTACAAGGGAATGGTCTATCCATAGGGTGGCGGATTGCAACGAAATGTGGTTTCCCTGAAAGCTGAAGTTCTAAAATATATGGAAACGTGAAAAATTTTTGCCCGTTTGGCCTCAGAACACAGAAATAAATCGATAAAAATCTACCTCCCGGTAATGCAAGTTTTGTCTGCAGTTCCAGGTGCGGCTTTTTCAAGTGGATAGAAGGCTCCTTTTGAAAGCTGCAAATCTCGACTATATCACCATACAATATCTATATATTCCGCCGTTCTCCTTTCTTGGTTAAAGAGGACTTTCTTTCTCAATCCATGACCACTTCAAACAGGGCTAAGAGGTACCTTCACTCACTCCCCCGATTTCGTGCCTCCCCCGAAACCAAAACTCCCAGTCTATTCTTACTCTCCCCACCTTGCTTGCTGGGCACCTCCCTGCCCTCACAAGTTTTCCCTGCTTTCTAACCTCATTGTGCTGTTTGAGTAGATCGCAGAGTCTTGCCACTTGTGCTAGCTGATCTCCTCCAGATGCGAGGTAGGCGTTGGCTGCGGCTGCCTGGCTCGCGATGCCCCCTGCTCCACGGTGGGCGTCCACGGGGAGGCCTCCGCCTGCTGCGGCCATTGCAGAGAGGAACTCCATGGAAACGGTCGGTGCAATCGTGTCCTCTGTCTGCGTTACACCGTCCGCCGTCTCTACCATCTGTGGAAAAAGGAGGGAAAAGTAAAAATACAAATCTGAATAAAAAAGGAAAAATTAAAGTGTAATTTTTTTTTGTTCGTTTGAAATATAACGGAGGAAAAATGAAAGTGTTTGAAAGATATTCCTTCTACTATTATTATTAGTTATTCTAAATTTAAGAACATTAGAATATTCTAAAATAAAATTAGAATATACCATATCAAACAATTATTAAGGGTGTTCCTTCATTTTCATTGTCTCATATAAATAGTATATTCTAAATTGTCTCAATTTCGAATATACTAAAAATAAGAAGTCTCACCTCATCGCAGTCAATCTCCGGCCCGCATCCATCGTCATCCTCCTCGTCTTCTTCATCCTCCTCCTCGTCCTCTGCTCCGTCGTCTCCATCTTCGGCTGAAGTCATCGATTGGCGGTCTTCGCCTTGCGGGCACTCGGACACTAAAAATGTACATATATATTTTTTAAAGGTTATTTCATTTTTACTATAATATTTCTCTTCGCCCTATTCTCTCACCCTCTACTGTTTCCGTCTTTCTCTCTCTCCCTCATTTTCTCTCTTTCTCTCACTCCTCTCTTTCCCCACTCTCTCTCTCCCTAATTTTCTCTCTTTCTCTCACTCCTCTCTTCCCCACCCTCTCTCTCTCCGCTCCCCATAACTCACAGTCATTCCTCGTGACCCCAGCATCCTCTGCGTATTCACTCGAGTCCGATTCGCTGGTGCCTTCTGCCGTGTTGTTCAGCATTTCGTCCTGCAGAAGAAACATATTTATTTTTCACACCCCAAATTTACTAATTTTAATATTTAGAAAAATAGGGATCTATTTAAATAAAAAAAACCTCTCGTTTTAAGGCACCCAATTTTGGAGGCTACTTAATTAGAATATTCCTGTTTGCATTGAATTTTCATTCATTTATTAAATTTTCCCCTTTATTCTCTCGTTTATCTCCCTCCTCCCTTGGTGGTTTACCTGAGCCATTTTTCTTGCCTCTTCCTGCCGCATCTTCCTCTCTTGCGCCTTGACCTACAAAATTTAGCTCTTTCTCTTCAAATTCTTTCCGGAATGGCGCCACAAATAGCGTAGAATGTAAATGGAATCCGTCTTTCTTTTCACATACACTTCGGAGCACACTATAAATATTCGCACTAAAAATGCCCTCTCCCAAAGACCCCCCCCCCCCCCCCCCACCTCATTGTACACTTTGACGAGGGGGCACGCTGCCGGATTTGGGAACTTTTCGTCGCCTACCTTCTCTGCTGCGGCCTTCTCGACGGCCTCGGCAAACTTGGTCAACTTCTTCTGAAACCACAAATATCTTATTGTTAGAATATGCAAAATGTTGTAACGATCAACTGCTGCTGGTAGCTCTCCGTTATTTTCATAGTGCATATACCAATATACACTACATTTATGTATTGGTATAAACTAATTGCTATATATGGATACAAACTTGTTACTAATAACTGGTAATTATTACTTACTCTAAAGATACTTACATTCGTATAATCGAATGACGAATTACTCGCTATTTAGCAATGCTTACATCAGTATAGTCAATAGGCGGAGTCGATGTTGGCTTCTCTCCGACGGGAGGAGAGGGAGTCTTCGTCTCTTCTCCGGGAGGACTTGACTCGTCTGACTTGCGTTGCTGCTGTTTGTCGCTCCTGGAAGCTAAAGCGTGTAGAAAGGTCTCAAGGGGGGTTAATCGTATTGACTGATAAAAAGAGGGAAACTATGACGGGAAGAAATGAGAGGCGCATACTATTTATATGAGACAATGAAAATGAAGGAACACCCTTAATAATTGTTTGATATGTACATTCTAATTTTATTTTAGAATATTCTAATGTTCTTAAATTTAGAATAACTAATAATAATAGTAGAAGGAATATCTTTCAAACACTTTCATTTTTCCTCCGTTATATTTCAAAGAAAGAAAGAGAGAGGGAGGAAGAGAGAGAGAGAGGCAATCAAAAAGAAAGAGAGACAGACAACGAAGAGAGAGAGAGAGAGAGAGAGAGAGAGAGAGACATACAACGGGAAAAAGAGGGATAGAGAGACAATGCGAGAAATAAAGAGATGGAGAAAGTGAGATAGATAGAGAAAACAATATTCGGTTTGTAGTTAAGAAAAAGAAAACACTTCATCATCGAAGGAACCATTTCTTCTTTCCTTTTCAACTCCCCAAGCAAGAGAAAACCACCGGAGTATAATAGTGAGAATGATGTAGGAAGAAAACTATATTTACCTGTTCGCTTCGACCTTCTTTCGCATCTGCTTGGCGACGGCAGCACCTCGTCGCTCCTTCTTCGCCGTTCCATTCGTGTGCCTCTTATCAGTCACCTTAAGTACTTATTGCCTTAACCTAAGTTCTTAGCCTTAATCCTAAGTACGTAGCCTTCACCTTACGCACTTCGCCTTAGGATATTCATAACCGTAAGCAAGCCTTAGGAAATTCATAACTTTAAGCACCGCAATTCAATTAGCCATAAGACTATTCAATTTTTTTTTAAATATATTTATATCCCGTGTTATTCCACTAAATTATTCATAAGATACCCATAATTATTAACACCTAAAAAGGACGAAAGAGAACCCTATTGCTCCTTTTCAAACATCGTATATTCTCTCAATGCTACAGTATTCCATCTCTTCCGCTCGGGACCATTTTCAAAAACAAACCTTGGAGCCAACAATACTTTTCTGGGCGCCCGTCAACGCTTGTCGTAGTGACGTTGGACACGTCGCCGCTTCGGCCGGGCGCGATGGGTCCTTACCTTAATTAAAAAATATATACAAAGTTTTTCTCTCTCTAACATATATAAGTATTATATTACTGTGTAAATTTTTTAAACATTTATATCACGTAAAAATGTTTTCCGTATCTGAGGAGGGAAAGCGATAGAGAGAGGGAGAGGGTGAGAGATTAAGAAAAAAACAAAGAGCGAGGAGAGACAGAGAAAGAAAGATTAGAGATAGAGAGCGAGCGAGAGAAAGAGAGAAGGGACAGAGAGAAAAAATAGAGCGAGAGAAAGAGAAAGGAAAGGCAGAGAGGGACAGAGAGAGAGAGAGAGAGAGAGAGAGAGAGAGAGAGAGAGAGTAGAGATGCAGACCTTGTTCGATGCGGTTTATGCTCTCGATGAGTTTCTTCTTGACGAGATTCTCCTTCTGTGCCTCGAGCTTCTCCTTGTACTCGTCGTCCTTGTCCTTGCAGTACTTTAATGCTTGCCCGTTCGCCTCGAGTGCCAGGTCAACCTGAGGAGAGAAAAAGGACTCTTTTTCTAGAATCGGTAAAGGAAGAAGGAAGCTTGTGTGTGTGTGTGTGCTTTTTTCTTGCTTGTGATGGGACAATAACCAGTACTAAGAATCCAACGCAACATATTCATTACCATATATTAAGCCATAAGAGAGATCACCATTTGATTCCACACTCTACTTCTAGTTCAAAATTGACAAGATTACAAACGTTTGTGGAAACTCCCGGAATAAATTTCTGAAAAATAAAGGATTCCCCAAATCTCTCTCTCTCTCTCATCATCTTCAAGTCTAGCCGTTCTAACAATTTCTCCATCTAGAGCAGAGAAAACCATGTGATTGTGGAGGTCCAAATGGGTGGGATACATTTCCATTTAGCAGTCATGTTCTTATGGTCCAATCGATATCCTTCCAATTCGCTTATTCCAATTCTAACCTGTCCTCGACTCATTTGAAGTTCCGCGAGGTTATACCACTGATCCAAGGTCTTGCGAAACTCTTCACGCGTCCTGTAATTGTCATTAATGTAAGAGATGCTCTTTAAAACACATTTTTAATAATAATAAATTTCGTATATAATAATAATAATTATTATTAATACTAAATTTAATTTCGTAAATAACCGACTATTTTTTTTACAGTTTCCTTGTATATCAAAATACATACATAAATGTATATTGAAAGAAATTACAACATATCCACACTAACATCATGTTCTTAGGCGGATCCGCTTTCACTGATATCTCCAGCGTCACGGAATCGTTCTTGATATATCCTTGATTCTCTTCCAAGACATCCTGAACGTTAGACAACTTCAATCCAGAGATGTAAGTTCTTATCCACTCCAACGAACCACAAGTACTGGAAATAACTCCCTTGTCTATGATGGCTCTCTCGAATTGTAAGAAAATATAGGATGCGAGATAGAGAGTGAGAGTGAGAAAGAGAGTGAGTGAGTGAGAGTGAGAGTGAGAGTGAGAGAAAGAGTGAGTGAGATAGAAAGAAGAGTGAGTAAAATAGAGAGAAAGATGAGAGAGAGAACAAGAGATCGAGAGAGTGAGAGTGAGAATAATAATATTTCTCCTGACCGCCCAAGTCATGAAGCATGAGTAGCCCCAGTCGTTCTCCTTCGCCGTGTAGACGTGCGTTGTCTTGCGGACAAAGTTTTGGACGTTTGGCCTCTCCGAGATCAGCCGCATCTCTGCGACAGCGTGGCAGGACCATTGACTGAAGAAAGTCAAATAATCCAATTCCGATTATTCAAATCAAATAGACCAATTTGATTATTTAATCAATCGAATAAACCAACTTGTTTAATAAATACATCAGTAAATTTGACCAGAAAATAAATAAATGAGATCAATAGATCAGTTAATCAATTGCAAATTTTCAGTGTCGTTTAATGTAGGAAAAAATGTAATTTCAAGCACTGTAATGTTACTATAACTGCTTTTGATTGCTTCACCATTTTACAAGTGCAATTCTGACAACAACCCCCCCCCCCCCTTGTCCCTCGTCTAGCGCCCATTTGCTAGCCGCAGACAGCAGCTCCCTTTCCTATCATCTCTAGTTCGACTCTCTCGCACCCTCACCTTTTCTCGTGGTCTCTAGATCTCTCAAACACACACACTCTCTTTCCTTTCTCGCTTCCCATCTTTCTCTTTCTCTTCCTTGTTTCACCTACCCCGTCTTGTCAGCTTCCTTCCAATCAAACAGCGCCTTATTTTTTTCTTACAATCTCTCTCTCTCTCTCTCTCTCTCTCTTCCAGTGTCTCTCTCATTCAGTCTTGTCGTCTGCCACTCTCCACTCCAATCAAACTATTTCCTATGTCTCGCCCCGCAGTTCACATTCTGTGTGCATCGTCATCAATGCTGGGGCCGCTTGTCCCTCTTTCTCTCTCTCCCATCTCGTCTCGGCCCGTACTCTCTCTCCCCTCTCTTTCTTTCAGTCTTCCTTTCATCCTCTCTCTCTCTCCCCTCTCTCTCTCTTTCTTTCTTTCAGTCTTCCTTTCACCCTTTCTTTCTCTTTCCTACACTCTGTCACTAAAATCTCTAGTTTTCTCTGTATCCCCACATGCCCTCCTTCCTCTTCATCGACTGTTCTCTTCTATTTCTCTGTCTCTCTTCTCCATCTCTCCTGCTAAACAATGTCTTCCGCGGTCACTTCTCAACCTCTTTCCGCAACTATTGCTAATTCCACTTTCCCACTACGACTCTCGTATACTTTGCGACACGTGGCAAAAGTCCCTGCCCACCACTCATAGTATTAGACGTCTCAGCAATCAACTAGACTGATGACCGAAAGATTAAAAGAGAGTGGAGAAGGGAGAAGCTCGTGATCTTTATCTCTTGCCCTCTTGCACTCTCCCTCACTCTCTCACACACACTCTCTCTTCACCCCCCCCCCCCCCCGACCTCTCTCACACCCTCTCTATCTCTCCCTTTCTAGCGCTCTCTAACTCGAGGCCTTTCCACATCCCCAAACTCAGAATAAACAATAAAAAAAGAGACCCACCAAATATAAACTATCCTGATTGCGAAAGCTGATAAAGCTACACTCTCTAGCCCCACCCCAAGTTCGATCTAGCCAATTGTCCCCAGTGTCTGTGCAAATAAGCCACTTTAATGAACGATCAGGGGCAGGCTGCAAAGCTTCCGCCACCATTGAATGCCACTTGCCGGGCGCTTGCTTAACTTGAGGTAAAAAAAGAATTCCGCGCCTAATATTTCTTTGCAAATCATTAGAGAGATTCCAATTAACCATTACAAAAATATATCAATATGATTCTTCACTTAATAATCGCCTTAAAAGACAAAAGTCCAAAACATTTTCATTTCAATTCTCGATGTGTGCACCAAAACAAAGGAGTCCACAGAATGGCAGATTTGTGAGGTAGAATAAACCCACCCATTATCGGGTGCATCACAACTTACTCCGAGTACGTGTTGTCTGGGCAACACTGCAGGAAGAAGCCCATGCACTTCTGCGACTTTTTCTGCACCATATGCTGCTTCGGCATCACCATGATCCTCCTGAGAAGTGGGTAAACAATTAGTGGCTTTAATCGCAGTCACAATGAAACTAACACATCATCTATTCATTGTCAGTTTATTACCTTCCCCAACACTTCAACAAGAAAAAACTATTTTACAACCACAATAATTAAAAAAAAATTGTTTGTTTTTCAGTATACACAATGCTGAAATAACCGGGAAGTCACAAACGGCGCAACTATTAACCCGGGAGGCTATAAAGTTACTTTAAAAAAATTTATTCCGTCCCTTCCGCCTAGGGAGTAACTACACTGACCTACTGAGTATAGATGAAAATGATCTAGAATATTAAACTGTTTGGCAATTTAGAATATTACACTGTTTGACAATTTAGAATATTCCGCTGTTCTGCAATTTAGAATATTCCACTTCTCGGCAATCTAGAATATTCCAAGTTTTGGCAATTTAGAATATTCCACGGTTCGGCAACCCTTACGATAGAAATTATTAGATCAGCGATCATGCAAACAGTGGAATGTACCTAAATTCCGGGACAAAATTGTCAACTTTTTTTTTTACTTGACATCGTTTTGTATTCACATACAAGAATTCATGCCGTTTCCTCATAGTCCCGTGAATCTTATTTTAAATTAATATTATTTCAACGCATCATCGTAAGATTACATTACTATTATTACTCAGTTTATATCATTACTTTAGTTAGCACAATTCTGACCAAGGAACGTCGCCGATCCTCTTCGGCTCAGAACACAGCGTGTCCGTCATCTTCGAAAACCCGCTGATCGTTACTCGTAGCGTATTTTCGTCCACCTAAAAATTCGTTTCTTACAATGACACAAAACTCCTTAATAAAGCGAAAAAATTTAACAACAATTACAGTGATTCCCAATGCTCAAAGCTTGCTAACTCTAGTCGTAACAATACCTTTCAACATGGCCACTGCAACTAAAATACCCCACTATCATCTAAACGAATAATAATTCTAAAAGTTGACAACGGTAAATACCGTAGTCAACTTTCAAAACATTCAAATTCCTCACTTTCCCGCCTTTACTACTCGCGGTTGCGGAGGTACTCGGCTCTATCACGGTTGCAACGGCGGCCGCTTGTTGCTGCTGCTGCTGCGTCGCTGTTGGAGGCGTTGCGGAAGGCGGCTGAAGAATATAGAAATTTTTTTATATGAAATCGAATTTTACAAAAATAAGACAAATTTATTTTTTATGGCATCCACTGTCAAATACCAAAAATTCTTGAGCAATTCGGCCCACTTCTTCATTGATTATTTGGAAGCCAATGGATAATACAAAATTTTTTTTAACAAAAAAATTCGCGTTCAATTTGAATATTCCAATTATGCTCAGAATATACTAAATCCAGAAGAATACCGTAATCCCCAATCACTTCTGGTTCAGTATAGACCAACACCCGTTTCCGTAACTAACCGTTTGTTGCTGCTGAACAACAGCGTTCGGATTGGTCTGCTGCTGCTGCTGCTGTTGTTGTTGTCCGCCACCCTGCTGAAGTTGTTGTTGACTCGGTGGAGGGGGTTGGACGCCAAAGAGATGCGGCACTCCTGCAGCAGCGGCGGCCGCTGCGTTCGCTGCGGCCATCGCGGCAACCGCGGACGAGAGGTCGCCTGGAATTATTATGCTATTTTGTACTTAACATTTTATTATTATTATTATTATTATTATTATATTTTTTGGCAATTAAAATTGCTTCAAAATCCTCAAAGCGCGACATTTTAATTCTCGAAATTCTAAAACCTCAAAGAAATATGTTATGACCGTCTCCTGAGTGCAAATAAATTTATTTTGTTCACAAAACTTCAGTCAAAGAAACTGCAAAGGGGCAGGGATATTGATAGTAGGTTCAGTAATTCCGGAAACAAAGAGTCGATTACATATATTTTTCCAGTCCCTATTTTACAACAACGAGGTCATACATACATCTCTCTCACATTCTTTCGCTCTCTCTCTCTCTCTCTCTCTTCTAGTGCTCTGGACATCCACCTATAACATCAACAATATCACAGATAGCATCAACAATAAACAACTAGATACTACTATTACCTACGTGTCTCTACACTCGCTTTAATCTCTCTCAGCAACCCATACACTCTGCTTTTCATCTCTCTGTCCCGTAATCGCACCCTAACAACTTTCTTTGCATGTGTTCTTTCGTTTCCAATTTTCTTTTGTGCAGGGTATGGCCATAAATCAACACTTTGTTGCCTCAATTTTTTAAGCTGGCCGCTGCCTCGTTGCTCTCTTATTCGTAACCTTGACTTTCACTCTCTCTCTCACCCTCCCTCACTCTCCATCTCTTTCTCGCTCTCTCGCCCTCCTCTCCCTATCAGTCTTTCTCGCTCCCTCATCCTCCCTCTCTCTCTCCCCATCTCACTCACTCTCTCTCTCTCTCTTTTCTAGCCCAATCAGAATCTCTCTTCCATCAATAGGCATTACTCGTCATAGCCCCCCTCCAAAATGATCCTTATCGAAGCGGGCAGTTAGCCTGAGTCTCCACTCTCTCTCTGTGTATGCTAAGAGTCCCCCTGGCTGGTCAGCCACAACTACAACCGCTCTATACTCCCACCGCCACTTTCTCTCTCTCTGCCTCTCTGTGTCTCTCTCTCCGCTCCCTCTCTCTCTCTCCCCAACCTCTTCATTCCTTGGCCACTCTCTCCTCTCCTCGTGCTCTCTCGCCTCCTTCCCCTGTCCCACTGCTCTGCCCGCTCTCCTCTCCTCCTCCATCTCCCAAATCAATACAATTCCACATCCGTCGTTCTGACACATGGAGAGAGTTAAGAGGTAGAGAGAGAGAGAGAGAGAGAGAGAGAGAACAAGAAAGAGAAAGTGAAAGATAAGGAGAGACAGAGAAAAACAGAAAGAAGGGGAGTAACTAATGAGAAGAGAACGGAAAATGCTGGAAGTTGACGTTGAGGAAGAAATAACGAGGTGGCCACAAGTGATTTGATCGAATATTCCAACAGTATAAAATTGAGTATTCCTAAGGAATAAAATCGAATATTCCAAAAGCATAAACAGCCATGTTTATGCTCTATTGATCTTCATGTTGTGGAATATTCCAGGTCCGAACGTGAATAAATCCTTCTTCATATTTGCTGTGAACATCATAAAGCAGGCAATTGTTGCGATTGCGACATATTGCGATTGTATTCACTTATGGAAATAGAGCTACATTTAGAATGGGGCCCGCGGGAGCACACCTTGTTCAGATAGGACAGAGAAAGTAGGAGAGACGAGAGAGGGAGAGTGAGAGAGAGATGAGATTGAGAGAGTGAGAGAGAGAGAGAGAGAGAGAGAGAGAGAGAAAGAGATATGAGAGAGAGAGTGAGAGACAGATGTAAAAAGCCGAGCCCTTCTCATTTATCTCACACGGACGATAAAATGCCAGCCCTTTTTCTAGCGTCGCAATTCACAAACAATGCGCAGAAATATATCCGCAGTAAGGGCTGAAAGATAAGGAGAGGGGGAGGAGATGGGGTGACATCAAAAGGTCAGGAAATATAAAGACATGAAGTAAGAAAAAAAGAGACAGAGACAGACAGAGAGATAAAGAGAGAGAAGGAAAGAGAGAGAAAGAAATGGAGATAAAGGAACAGAGAGAGAGAGAGAGAGAGAGAGAGATAGAGAGGGAGAGAGAGAGAGGGAGAGAGAGAAATCTCCGAATGAATTTGGTTCCACGTTTTCTTGGCTGAATCGCGTAACGAAAAACATGATTAACATGCTTAGGAGAAGAAGAGGAAAAAATGTTGCAGGCAAACTGAGAGGAGAGAAGTCAGAAAGGAAGGAGGAGGTGATTGGAAGAGAGAGAGAAAGAGAGGGAGGGAGATAGAGAGGGAGAGAGAGAGATAAAGAGAGAGAGAGAGAGATAAAGAGAGAGCAAGACTTGAAGAAAGTGCTGTCGCAAGGATTGAGCAAAACGGTGAGACGTAGAAAGACGAGAAAAAGAGGACAGGGGGATTGATGAAATGCAAGAAATGAGAATGTGGAGTTAAGGGAATGGCAGAAATAACGAGAAAATGAGTGATAAAACACTTAAAAATGGAGAAAAAAAGTCCTCTAACTTGGCAAAAAAAGAAGTGAAAGCGAATCCTTTTTCTACACTATCTAATCAAAAACGCGCATGATCCTGTTATATTTCATTACTTCACCGCTTCTTCACTCACACTCAATCACTCTTTTACACTGTCAATATCTTTATCGCTCTCTCTCTCTCTCTCTCTCTCAGGGACGCTACGGCTGAAGGCGACGGCCTTGACTTGCATGATTCAGCTCTATTTTTAGTGTGACGTGTTTCTTTCGAAGTGCGTTGAGTGCCATAAGATGAGAGAGAGAGAGAGAGAGAGAGAGAGAGAGAGACAGAGAGCGCTCAAGTATGACGACAACAGTGGACAGGTACAAAACAAGTCGATATCAATGTGTACTTCCCACCAACACTTGTAGAGAGGAAAAAAAGACAAATAAATCGCTCCTAATTTACCTGAAAGAGATGGAGAAAATGACAGATAAACAAAATTCTTCTTATTTCAGGCCCAGTGCTAACCATAAGATCGATAATAAAATGATTCATAAGTCCCTTGATTGTCTGCAAATGCTCTGCCTCTCACAAGTCTACATAAATTCACCAAAAAACACTGTTCATCTACAGTACGACCCCTCATCATGTATTCAATCCTATAGAAAAAGGTGAAAAGCATTCTACTGTAGGAAAATTCCTTGAATATCTTCTCTCTAATAAACTTCACCCAAATTAATAGTGTGTCTCATTTTCTTCCTTTTCCCAATCGTCGGCCGACCCCTCAACTCACCACCATGGCGCTTGATGACGGCGGCGTCGATATCATCGTGGAGGATGACGTCATCGTCAGCCATGGACCCCCCGCTGCCTCGGCCGAGGTAGATGCCCTCAGTTTGGCATGCGACGCTAGCTTTGCTGGAAATATATCTTCTTCTTTTTTTACAAATAATATGAATGTTCGTTTTTAAATATATAAATAGATAATATGTATATATAATAATAATAACAATAATAATACAAAAATACTACTTCAACCCTCTTTTTCTCTTCTAATACAACAAGTCGCCCAAAAACGACAATAATTGAGCAGTTTGGATTTGGGAAAAAAAGAAGAAAGTCTTAAATTAGAAAAGTGAACGACAAATTTTCTACGACAAAATTAAAGCAACAAAAAAGAGATACGAAGGACATATAATCAAGGAGTCTAAAAATACAACAACACATCATGTGGCTCGATTAGTCGAGTACCACTTAGAAATAAGGAAGAATTCTTCATCCGTCAGTTGATAACTTGAGCTATAAACATTCTATCTCATTATGAACACTTTAACAAAAGAAGGAAAAGACACTCCTATTAGAATACGGAATTACTTGCCTTAAGAAGAAAAAAGGAAACGGGAATTTCTAAGATAAAATGGTTTTTTTAGAGAAAAAGAATCCTCTGGGCAAACTAGAAATTGCTTTGCAATAAAAAAAACCACTGGGTAATCCAAAACATAAATGACTAGGCTAGAAAATAAATCCACCAGCATACAGTAACTGAAACGGTCCTTTTTTCTTCCAAAAAAATACAACTCGGAAATCAACAACCGCAACGATCTTGCTACAGAAACAAAATAGTGGAGCAATGGAGAAGCGAGGTTATTGCTTTCAAGACATACCGCTGGGTAATCGATAACTGAATGGTTTTGCTACAAAAAAAACCGACAATCGAAAACCGAAATGGTTTTGTCCCTTTCGCAATACCTTAACATAGAAAACTTCAGGAGAAAAAATATGAAGGTGGCCAAGAACAAAAGCCTAGTTGTCACATCAGTAACAAAACACAATCAAAAGTAAAGCTGAAGATTGAAGAATCGATGAACTTTCCGAGTTAATCATCGAATTACAAATAGGCAGAACTGGGCAACGAGGATTCAGGTTGATGAGGAAACAGTCCATTCACAAGTAGGGAGCAACAGAAACCGATTTTTCGACATCATCGAATAGAATTTAAAAATTCATTCCATTAACAATGTTGCTCTGACAATAAGACGGAACCGCTGCAAAAAAAAAGAGAAAAAAACGAGAAAAAAAACTTTGATTCCAAATCACGGGGTCAAAACTAACGACTTGATTGAATGGTTTGGAGGCAGTTTCGCCTTGGTAGAACGTTCCATCAGAGATGGCGGAAGCGGGCACTGGGTGCTCAGCACACGGAGTTGGAAGTGGCCGTTTCTGGAATATTCGATAAATTCGGTTCGTATTGGAATATTCGAGGAATTCCGAGAGATGCATCCGAGAGATGGAAAGTGGCCTAAGCCGAGTAAGACTTAGGCTAGAGCAAATGATATACGAGAAGAAGCCACTTCTCACTAGCACAAGAAAACTCCGAGAGACAAGACTCGAGTCAGCGCGAACTTTTGGGCCGGCGATCGATTGATCGGGCAGAGTGAGCAAAAAGTACAAGGGACAGGCCGCCGGGGCCGGGCCTACAGCGCGAATCTTTGCGTCGCGAGAAGTCCGCAATAAACACGTAGATAACCGCGACGATCCCAAGATAAGATCACCCATCTTACAAACACCCGGTCAACACTCTGCGCTTTTCCTATCACTATTACAGCGACGACAAAAGGTGCTGCTAGCTGGAAAAGCGGAGCGTTTTTCCGGGCATTAATACGAACACACCGTAGTCGGGAAGTTCCGTGAGGGAGTTCTGACTGTGCGAATCTGGCAGTGCGATAGAACAAACTCCTGACTGGTGAACTAGGCACACGAATTTCCTCCTTGGTAAACTTTTCTTTTCTTCTCTTAACTGTTTGCCAACTTTCTGATTGCTTGTGGTTCCTTGTATTCATTTTTGTTTTCTCAGGTAGCGCATCGATGGCTAAATCTTCAGGGATTCTCGACAAAACTTTGAGTCGCGGCAAGAATGAAGTTGGTTTTCTGTTTTCGTCGGTGGTTTTTTTCCTTTAGCTTTTGATAAATATCTTTCAAGCACTTATCTTGGAGTACTTATTGTTTAAAATTAATCTTTGTTCTTTCAATTTGGTGGTTTCTTCGTAGTTGTTCTTGGTGTTTCTTCATTTATGAGCGTTCGTTATAATGCTCTATTTTTTCGTGCAAGTTGCTGTTGATTTCCTATTCTTAAGGTTAATCTCTCAACGTTTGCCTTGCTCTTCTCCGAAATGATTCGCTACGCACAAAAGCGAGTGAACACGGACACGGAGTTGCATGATAGGTAGTGGGATTTTTTCGTTCCATATTCAGCGTTTACATTTTTATATGGTACTCATCCTCTTCGCCAAATTTCAGCAAAAAAATATTTCGAAAAAAATTTTGTGCCCTTTTTTAAACTTTGTAACCCCCTTTTGTTGGCCGTTTGTAACCGTACGACCCAAGAACAGAGGTAAGCACTATTTCATCATTGAACGGAAGAAGCAGCGATTGTGTAGTACAAATGTTTAGGATATATAAAAAAATGTGTGTTCCTTGAACATTCCTTTGCCGTTTACAACTAATTTTCTCCGTTGATATAGCTGATGATTATGCCTACAATTAGATTAGATTCGTAAATGTAATGAAGATTCTATACAAGGTGTATACTTCATTGATGACTTTCCTTATATTACAGTAGTCTTTCCTCTGCAGACTTGCCAACTACGGTAAGTTCGTAGGCGAACGTCTTCTGGATGTGATCGCGCTACGCGAGCGAGGCTACAAGAGGGAGACTCGTCTGCTGGCCACGCTCATCTTTGTCAAGGGAACCGTTTGGAAGAGTCTCTTCGGGAGGGAAGCAGACAAGTTGGAGAGAAGCAACGATGATCCGAAGACTTGTCAGTATCGTTATCTTTCTTCTTTTCCCATTTTATGAGATTATATTAGTTTAAATAGTACTATTATTGTAATTCTTGGAATTACAACCTTTTTTTTCCTATTTTTTTAAAGAAATTTTTCACTTGCCAAATAAGTTTTAGAAACGGCTTGTGTAACTTCTTTAAATTAAAAAAAAACATATATATGTACATTATTTCAGATCTGTTGATCGAGAAGGAGCCCATCGTCAACACGTACATCTCGATGCCGAAGGACAAGTCGAATCTGAACTGCGCTGCCATAGTGGCCGGCATGGTCGAAGCGATGCTTACAGTTAGTGGAATATTCTACATAATATCAGTTAGTTATTATAGTTTGTGGAATATTCTACATTTCAATAAGATATTACGGTTAGTGGAATATTCCAAATTTCAATTAGTTATTACAGTTTGTGGAATATTCTGTATTTCAATTAGATATTACAGTTATTGGAATAAACTACATTTCAATTAGTTATTACGGTTTATTCTGCTTTTCAATTTGTATTGCAGTTAGTCGAATACTATGCTACAGTCAGTGTAATATTCTACATAACAGTTAGTTATTGTAGTTAGTGGAGTACTCTACTATTGTATAACATTATTTCTTGAGGCCGCCAACTTCCCATGCAAGGTGAGCGCGCACTGGCACAACGGAACAACTTACATGATCCAATTTGACGAAGCGGTCATCGCGCGCGAGAACGCACTCATGGAGATGAAGTAGTGGTCCCGCCACGACTGATACCGTATTCCCTTCTGTTTCTCTTATTGATTACGGTATCCATCACGAATGATTGGTTATACCGTATTTGTCCCATCATGAGTTATATAGTCAATCTCTCCGGTTTTATCATTACACTATACATTAATTTGAATAATAAAATTTTTTGTCTTTATTTATTTCTTTATTATTTATAGATCTTACACTTTTCCATGTGATTTGCAAGTAGGCCTTCCACGATCACTACGAAGTGCCATCCCATGTTATCTAATTGTATATAAGTAGAAGTTTTTGTGGCGATTTCATTAGTAACCCCTATCTATTTTTTTGAATACGCTAAGTCGGGTGTAATAAGGTTTTTATTAATATAATTAAAAGCACTCGTATTTTTGTTTTCTCTGTAGTAATGGTTTTTAAGAGAGCATAATGTATAAAGATGCAGCACTTTTCAATATGACCAAACTCGTTAAGGTTGAGTGGATTTGGCACGAGTTTATATGTCCCATGTGAATTACTTTGCCGGCAGTGCGAAGTGTGTCTTCATTGGATGTTATTTGTATTTGGACAAAAGTATGGTTCGGAATGGCAGCACCGGTGCTGTTTTTTTTCATTTGGATCGTATCATTTTGCTTTAAAATTGGCGCCAAAAATGGCTTTAAACTATAATGGCATAAGAATTTGTTGCTTCCACTCCTCCCCTAATCTCTCTCTCCCTCTCTTTCTTCCTCTCTTTCTTTCCTCTCTCTCTCTCTCTCTGTCTGTTCTTCTCTATTCATCTCTCTTCGCTTGTATATCAGATGAGGTGTTTACCGCGAGTGGCGCTGCTCAGACTGATGCAAAGGGCATCGTCTTCTTCTACGGTACAGCCGACCATAACGAACCAGGCTCTTACCGCCAGGCAGCAAACGGTCCGCTTCTCTTCTCTCAAACGTCATCTCCTCGCCATGGAACCCAAATATGACCTCAAGCCGGAGCGTGCTCATCAGTACAAGCAGCTGCTGGAGACGGCGGCGGCGTGGGACTTGTCAAAACTACCAGAAAGGTAACTGTAGCACTAGAATTGTACGGTATTGTTATTCCTACCGTTCTTTCTGCAGTATCAATGTTGTTTTTCCCTTGCATCGTAGAAGAAGTTAAAAGAAACTATTCTTCTTACGTATTCTAGTTTATTTTTTCAGGCCTTCCAGCTGGGCCTACACGGAAGGCTGGACTCTCTACGGATTTGATGGGACTGCAGAGGAAAACGTTTGTTCTTACGGTAATTTTTTTTTTAGATAAATAAGGAAATAAATAAATATATACCGATAATCGCTGTATATAAATACATAAATAATTTCCAAAAACGTGGTCGTTAAGTCAAAATTTACATCATAGATTTGCTAATTCTGAAGATTGACATGAGGGATAAAGATGATAAATCACACTAATTATTTTTGACTCCCCTACCTTTTCTTAATGTTTTCTTCATGCTGATATCTCCTTGTTCTACCAGGTTCCATATCCATCCGAATGCGTTTTCGTTTATGAATTCGTCGTCTGCCTGAAGGATGGCTCTTGGCCGATGCTAGCGGTCGCTCTTACTGATAAGTCATGGTTGGAACTAAGTTTGAAACCTTAATATGCGGGAAATTTTTTAAAGTTGAATGAATTTAAAGAATAGAATTTTGATCGAATTAGATTTTGTTTTCCGTACATCATATATGTATCTTTTTTTAACATTATTCGAACATATGCGTGTTGAACTCCCCGGCCTAGCTCACCAAGGAAAGGTCAGATATCTGTGCAAACGAAGATAAGCAAAAAAGATGAAAGAAAGATCAGTTGATCACACTCTGACTTTGAATATTCTTTTTTCAATTAATCCAATTCTGAAAACGCTGTTAAAATTTTATTTATGAAAAAGGTTTTCTAATGAGTTATATATTTTTTTTCGAGCGCAGGGAATCTGACCATTCCCTAATTTTTTCCCCTTTCCCTCCCCCCCCCCTCAGGGGGCCTGGAGCCGTGCCTTGGACCTGGTTCACAACTAATCTTTATCAGTGCTGAAGAAGCTTTCTTTTAACAGTGTTAAATATGGTTGTTCTTAGGAACACACTATTTTTTTCATTGTATTCACTCTTCTCAGGTACTCCTGGTGCTGTCAAATATTGGTGAACGATGATAACTTACCGCCGGAAAGTTCTTGCGAGAAACATCCACCTTTCTTCGGGAGCGAGGGAGACGGTACTGACGGTGAAAACGAAGATCGCCTTGTGATTGGGCACTATCTCGACCGTATCATGGACTATGTGAGTATTCTTCAATGTCTCGGATGTTATGTTTATATCAGATGCTGATGGAGAATATTTACTTGTTGTATGATGTAAAGCTATTGTCAAATCAGGGTTTCTTTTATTATTTTTTTTTCAATCGTCAGTAGGGCAGACAGTGTAATATTCTAAATTCAGGACCAGAAATCAGTTCTGTTCTGGGACACGGCAACGATGTCTCTGCCGACGTATGGCCAAGGAAGAGCGGCATACTACTACTACAAGGTCTACCACAGCGCATAAATCTTTAAAATTTATTTTTTCCCTTCTTTTATTGAAATAGTTTAGTTTTGAATTTTTATTTTGTATCCAACTGTTCAAAAGCTATATAGCTTGGAATTGTTATCACATTCAATTTTTTTTCTAACTTTAATAATTTATCTTTTTTAAATGGGTATGATACGCTGTACTCGAGCATGATTTCTCTCTTTCTCTTTATCTGTCGCTGTCTGTCTGGTTCTATCTCTCTCTATCTCTCTCTCTCTATCTCTCTCTCTCTCTCTCTCTCTCTCTCTCTGTCACGAGTTATTTCTTTTCAGGAGAGAGAGCGTTGCCAAGCTGGCTTTAAGAAAAGACTTAATTCACTGGCATCAGTCCATCGATTTTTTTTCAATGTAAGTTTTATTTTTCATTTATTTTGTATGTTGATTATTTTGAATATGATTTAAGAGACATTTGATTTTATACCTTGTGTTTGTTAGGGGAAAAACCTCACGTATTGGCTCTCGGAATTTTTTTCTTTCTTTCAGGGAAAGAATTCTAAGGATATGGACAAGACCGGGCAGCGAGTGTTCAAAGATATTGAACAAATCCGAGAAAAGTTTCAGGTACTACTTTTTAAAATTAAAAGAAAGGCCTTTTCCTTGAAAATGTTATGCCACCATTTTTTAAATAACATCTCCATCCTTATACTAATTATCACTCGGATTTTGAAGGCAACGAATCTTCATTTCACATATTTACACTGAGAAATTCCATTACAGAGCCTAATGAGCTACTGTGCTTCTGATGTGCTATGTATTCTGGAGATCTACCAGGAACTATTCAATCGCGTCTACGAGCAGTAAGTGATATCTTCTCCCTGTAGTTATCAATTTTTTTTAATCTAAATTTTTTTTTGTTCCTTCATATATGACGGTGCCAACTAAAAAAAACGGTCGTTTTTGCATTTTCGACTCGTTGTGCACACTTTTTTGGAATATTCCACACGAATATGCCAAATTTGTCAAAAAGTATGCGTCCTTTTTGGCAAATTTAGCATATTCGTGTGGAATATTCCAAAAAAGTGTGCACAACGAGTCGAAAATGCAAAAACGCCCCTTTTTTTAGTTGGCACCGTCATATATGTCCTACATTCATGACGATCGATTTTTTTTTCTGTTGGAGATACACCAATAGCAGCTTGCATAAAGCATGCTGAGCCGGGATTACAGCAATAAGCGAGTCTTTTACTGATTATGAAATGAAACTCTTAAGATAAGTTTGGAAAGCGCACCAATAGATAAAAAAAATGGTTACATTAAAATAATTTGGAAAGCATAAAAATTAACAGAAATTAAATCTCATTGTCCTAGATGGTTAAAATTTTGATGTTCAGCCACCTGCGTCCGAACTATGAATATCGCCATAACTATACCAGTTGGAGATGGGAGTTGAACGGTATTTTCCGTGCATCCCACAAGAACTTGATGCTGTTCAACGAAAAGGCGGATGCAGTTGTACGAGAGGCAGACATCAAAGCGATCAAGCTAGTTGAACTAGTTGTTAAAATAGTTATCTGAGAAGCTACAATTGTCGTTTGATAACAAAAATAATAACAAAATAATCACTTTGATTCTTTTTAATATTTTCATTAACGTGTCTAAAATGTAATCAATTTAGAGCAGTAATATCTGCGATGAAGGAGCGCTATCGGGAATTTCAGGAGCGTGGAGAGTCAGTTTTTTTTTAGTTTTTCCCTCTTGGGTTGTAAATACTTTATCAAAAATCTCATATATACATTTTGTATGTAAATATAATAATAATACAAATTTGCTTCTTATATTATTATCGGTTTACATATCTTTTTGACATATGAATTACGTTCTTCGCTTCTCGAGTATTATATGTATACAGTTTCAAGAGGTTGTCTTTAATCTCTCTCACGTTTAGATTCTCTATAGTTCATGGTCCTCCCTGTATCTCTCACTCTTTCTCTCTCAGCTCTCTCTCTCGCACACGCAGTGTGAGAGAGTCACACTCACTCACTCTCTCTCCCACTGTCTCTCACTCGCACGAAAACATATATTATCTGTCACCACTCCGTCCCCTCTCACTTCCTCTCTCTCTCTCTCTCTCTCTCTCTCTCTCTCTATCTCTCGCTCTCTCTATTTCTCTTTCTTTCTCCTCTCCTCTCTCTTTCTCCTCTTGCTATCTCCTCTCTCTCACCTCTCTCTGACTGCCACATATCCCTCTCATCGAAAACTTTCTCCTATTTCAGTACAAACGGCGCTGTCAGAGATCCCTTCCTCTAGGCGATGGACTTCTCCGTTCCCAAGGGTCATAATTGGCCAAAGTAAGCGATTTATCAATTGGGCGTAAGATTTTACAGAGAGTTTTAGATGGATGCTCGACGTATTCTCAAGCAAGAAGGTGGCCGAGAAGTATTTGAACGAAGAAGTCGAAGAAGGCAATGAGCAGGAGCTGGTCGATTCGTTCAGACTCAAGAACAAGGTTAGCTTTCTCTTTTTCGTCTAAAAATTATCCATGTCTATTTCTCTCTCTCTCTCTCTCTGTCGCGCGCTCTTTCTCTCTCTCCCCCCCCCTTCTCTCCACATATCTGGGGGAAATGTCCATGTCTACTCTAATCACTGGCACTTCAACCCACCCGTTGAGGTGATCCCCCTGGTCTTCAGAATGTGCTACTTGGCGTATCCGCTCTGTCACAAGCATGATGAGAAATGGTGCTTCTGGTGTATTCCAAAAGGTATATTTTATAATTTTCCCATTCGTTTTATATGCCATTATTTCCCTGATTACTTTTGCCTATTCCGAATTATCTTTTCTTCAAATAAGAAAATTTGCAACACTCTCTTTACGACATGACAAACAGAAGCTGGGAATGGGAAAAGTCTATTATTCAGATACCGGGAATACAATCGATTTGTCGAGCTACGAGCTGAATCTGATAAATGACAGAAAAGTTGTCTTCCCGGCGAGGTTTTTTTTACGCTTCTCTCTTTCTCTCTTTCTTTCTCTCTCTTTCTCACTCTCTCTCTGTCTCTCTCTTTCTCTCTCTCTCTGTCTCTCTCTCTTTCTCTCTCTCTCTCTCTCCCTCTCTCTCTCTCTCTCTCTCTCTCTCGCTGTCTCTCACCTTTTTTTCACTTCCTCTCTTGCTCTCTTTCAATATCTATATATCTGTCTGTATTGATTGCCAACATCTTAATCCGTATGTCTCTTTCGAACAATGCTTTCAACTGCTCGACTATCCATAAACCATTCATTGTCTCATTGCTACAGCTTCTGATCTGCTGTAAAAATTATTTAAAAAAATAGAATATTCAAAAACAAACTTAGTAAATTAATGTTTTCGAAAGAATTTTTTTTATATATTAGAAACAAAAAATAATTTTACATTTTTTTTAACAATATTCGAATTGCCATTAAGGGCAGTTCGTGACTTGGTGGTGAAGTTGGAGCGAGAGCACCGCGTTCCCTGGTTTCCTGACCATTCCCTGGTTAAGAAGGAATTCAAGCGCCCTGTCTTTTCGATTCCTGGCGTTTTGTCTGCCTGCCGAATGCCTGTTTGTTGAAGTTAATTTATTACGTTTTTTCTTTGCTTTTACTTAATTAACTATATATAGCCGTGTATTCTTTTGCGGAACTAAAGAAATATATGAAGAATACTTTTTTTGCAATTAATAGACGTAATTTAGGAGCAGTGCTGAAATGGGTCTGCCCGATGACATCGTTGTAACCCCCGGGCCGAAGGCCCGGAATCCTCACTTTTCCGTAATTCTTTCTCTTTATAACCCCCCAGGCTGGCCATTTGGCCGTTTGTCACCCCCCGGCAAAAGTCGAGGGGCAGGCACTATTTCAGCACTGTTTAGGAGGTACAATTAGAAAAAAATGTAAGCGAATATTTTAGTAATTTTTTTAAAAGAAATCGTGGAGATACAAGGATGATGATAACGTTGGATTTCCACTGAGCATGCGCTGGTTCCCACTGGTCGATCGCGATTTGATTAGGTATGTATAATTCATAATCCGTTCCTTATTGTTAGCACTGCTTTCGTTTGTTAAAACGGCATAGCTGGTCATTTATATGATTAATTCACTACTTATAATTTATATTTTATTGCATTACTAATTTGGTACAAATCTCAGTTATAATAAATACAACAGTGAAAACTTTTAGAGCAATTAAATCGTTTTCACTCAGAAATGTGCACACCCCTTTGCAAATACTATTATTTTAGACCTACGCGTAATGATGAAGAGTTCCAAGCGTACGTCGCTTCACTTCAAATGACGTTGTTTTGGAAAGGCAAGTTCTAACTCTAACTCATCACCACGTGCGTTTTGCCAATGCCGTAAATAAATTTAATGAAATGGAATGAATTCTCCTAAAACTTTTTCTACTTCTCTCGCAGAGCTTGTTTGCATTTCCCTATCTTTCTTTAAATATAAACTTCAAAAAAAAACAGCAGGGCTCATAGTTATTGAACGCAATGCAAACAGTTTAGTTCATTTCATCGAATTTCTTTGGTGTCTAACATGAATGTTCGATTTGATTTTTTATTAATTATTTATCGTAAAAGGAGATTAATTATGTTGTTAAATGGTGAGACATTGAAAACAAAAGTAAAACAACGAAAAGGAAATTGAAAAAAAGAAACTCTATTTCTTAAGGCCACCAACTTTTCGCTCAAGGTGAGCGAACACTGGCACAACGGAACAACTTACATGATCCAATTTGACGAAGCAGTCATCGCGCGCGAGAACGCACTCATGGAGATGAAGTAGTGGTCCCGCCACGACTGATACAGTCTTTCTCTATCTGATTATGGTATCTTTTTCCTGTCAATAATGATATTGTTAATTTTTCCGCTTTTATTATTACTTTTGTTTTCTTTATTTATTCGAGATCTTCCACTTTTCTATGTGATTGCTTCTCGTAATATCTAATGGTAAGTAAGTGACTTTTATTTCAATTTAAAAAGTATTCTTAATCTTTTCGGTGAATATTGTAATGCGGGTCTAGTAATTTTAAATATATATGGAACTGAAGCTGTCTAATATCGCTTTTTCATGCTGCTTTGTGACGGGAGTATAATGAGTACTGCATAAAGATAAGGCACTTTTCAATATGCCGAAACTCGTCTATTTTGTGCGGAGTTGACGAGTTTATGTGTCCCATGCGAAATACTTGCCGGGTAATGACCTAGTTTGGTAGCATTGCAGTGCTGTTGACAGCAGAGGTGTAAATGGGCCGGCCCGGCCGGCCCGCGGGCCGGGCCGGCCCAATTTCCCAAGGGCCCGGGCCGGGCCCAAGAAAAGTTGGGCCGGCCCGTAGGCCCGATTGGGCCCGATAAGCACACAATGTCGTCCACTCAGGACGACTGGTGGCATTGATAAGTGGAAAACTTTCTTTATTTGTTCATTTTTCCCCCTAAAAGTCTTACTTCTATACATTAAAATGAATGTTCATAGCACGAGCATGAAAAATTCTGACTTTCAAAACACATTGTAACTCTTTGGATTTTTTTTCCCAGAATTTTTTTGAAAATCGGGCTCAAACGGGCCCACGGGCCGGGCTCAAAATTCCAGGGCCCGGAAATTTCCGGGCGGGCCGGGCCGAGATTTAGGGCCCGACGGGCCGGGCTGGCCCAAAAATTTTGGGCCCGTTTACACCTCTGGTTGACAGCAACGAATTGCAGCCATAGACTACAATCCTAGAAGAACTTGTTTTCTTTCTTCCGCTTCCCTAATCTCCTCTTTCGTTTTCTCGTTTACTTTCTCTGTTGTCTCTCACATTTCTCTCACCGACATCTCTCTCTCTCTCTCTCTCTCTCTCTCTTCTATTCCTCTCTAATACTCTCTCTTCCCTTTTATGTCGGATGAGACGAATACCGCGAGAGGCGCTGCTCAGGCTGATGCAGAGGGCATCGTCTTCTTCTTCGGTACAGTCGGCCGTAACGGGCCAAGCTATCAGCGCCAAGCAGCAGACGGTATGCTGCGTGCTCTCTCTCTCACTCTCGCTATGTCTCTGTCTCTCTCTCTCTTTCTCTCTCTGTCTGTCTCTCTCTTCTCTCTCTCTCTCTCTCTCTTTTACTTCTTTCTCTGTCTCTCTCTCTCTCACCATTCCCTCTCCTCCTTCTCCAGTTCACACCCAAGCGGATCGACACTGTGCCCGCTGCCCTGCATCACCATCTCTTCGGCACGGAGCCCCCGGCGGAGTCGGCCACTGATGAGAGACTCGAGAAACTGCGCCTGCCAAAGCTAAGGGGAGCTAATCTTCAGGTATATTCTAATTTCTCATTCCTTGGTATATTCTAATTTTTCATTCTTTGGCATATTCTAATTTTTCATTCCTTAGTATATTCTAATTTTTATTATTTGGCATATTCTAATTTCTCATTCCTTGTTCATTGTATCAGAACAATTTTCTATTCAGCTGTAATTCTATATTATTTGGATAATTTTGTTTATAATATCTTATGCATTTTATACATTAACAAAATAAATTTACCGACATATTTTCTTACATAGTGAAGGAGGATCCTGCCTGCTTAACATTCTTTGTCCAGGAGCATTTCCACGAGATCGCAGCCGAGCAGATTGCGCCATACAAGCAGCTGCTGGACACGGCGGCAGCATGGGACTTGTCAAAGCTCCCAGAAAGGTTACTGTAGCGCTAGAATTATACGGTATTGTTATTCCTACCTTTTTTTCTACCGTATAGGCATTGTTGCTTTCTTCGATACGTCGTGGTAGGAGTTATTAAAAGCTGTTATTCGAATATATGTCTACACTTTTTCTTTCAGACCATCTAGCTGGGCCTACACCGAAGGCTGGACTCGCTACGGATTTGATGGGACGGCAGAAGAAAAGGCTTGTCCCCATGATAAATAAATAATGTAAATAAATAATAAACAAAATAAAGAGAAAAAATCGATGTTGATCAATGTATAATAGATTCCGAGAAATGTGATCGCAAAGACATTAATTTTCATTTCGTAATTCAGAAGATTGACAAGATTGACAAAGATGATAAATCACACATTATTTTTTACTCCCCTATCGTTTCCTATTGTTTCCTCCATGCTGATGTCTCCTTCGTTTTACCAGGTTCCATATCCATACGAGCCCGTATTCGCTTTTGATGTCGAAGTCTGCGTGAAGGATGGCCATCTACCGACGCTAGCGGTCGCTCTTACTGATAAGTCATGGTTGGTAGGGAAATTTAAATCCTTAATTGGCGGGAAAAAAATTTTTTGCAGTTGAATGATTTATAAAGAATATAAGTAGTAATAGAAATTAGCTTATCTTGATTTCATAATACGTTGTTGTTTTTTTCAGAATGAAATTTTATTCAGGAATGTTGAATATTCCAATCTTGAGTGTCCTGATGATAGGAAAAATAGTCAAATCAGCGGTTTGATATTTTGTTGTTATATTTGAAATGGAAACAGTGGAATGTTCTAAATTCTGAAAACAAGTTTTCTATACTGAGAAAAAATCCGAATTCTGAAATTTGTTTTCCTTTTGAGTGCATAGTTAGGTTTTCATCATTGCCAGGTACTCCTGGTGCAGTGGAAGATTGGTGAACGAGGATGTCTTGCCGCCGAAAGTTGCTCGTCAAAAACACTTGATTCCACTTGGTGGCGGCTACAGTACCTGCTACGGAGAAGGATACGGTAGCACGAACAAGGGATACCGTAGTCACGGTGATAAGGAAGTTCGTCTCGCGATCGGCCACTATATCGGCTATGACCGAGTGAGATCAGCAGAGCCATACGACTTGAAGGTTAGCATAAACTAATTAGTTAGTTTATTCTAACACTGCTATTAAGGTTTTTAGCGAATTCCTTGGCTGCAGTCGCCTTTACTGTTTTCTGCCTTGAACTTCTGTGTAATTTATTTTCAATAAAAAAGTATATTATTTCAAAAATATAATTTAAAAAAAATCTAGCGTATATTGGTAGATCAATTGTTGAATGATATGTTGTTCTAAAACTGTTTGCCTGCAGGAAATTTCATTAACTGTACATTCGAATTTAAACTTATTGATATTTATCCTGAATTTTTAGATAGGTCTAGAACTTGGCTATTTTATGCATCCACCCCGATTTTGGCCTTACCTTTAGGCCATATTTTTTTCGGATCCATAATAATAATAATTTCCTCAGGACTCCTCACTCCGCTTCTGGGACACGGCATCGATGTCTCTTCCGATGTTCGGCATGGCCGATCACCACGACAAGGTCTACAACAGCAATGATCTGTCCGAGTTTGCGGTGGGTTTTTCGATTTGGTTTTTTTAAATATTATTATTCTAGTTTTAGCCCTGTCCAATGCTCCTATTGTTGTCTCCCTTTTGCACTCCGAGACTCTCCTCGCCCTAGTGGAATCGTTCATATTCAATGTCCCTGGGACCGTAAGAGATTCATTTAATGGAAGAAATATATCTAAATTGCGCTTTAATCAGAACCTTTCATCAGTTACTCTACCAAGTTGTTTAAAATTAAATGGATATTTCAAGTACTGACCAGTCTCTGTCGATTGAGGTATAGAAGAGCGAGCATCTTTATTCAAATGACTACAGCATGAAACCACCGGGGCATCCTTAAAGAATCAAGTAGAGATAGCTGGTAGCTTCTATTATTTCGAGAGATTGAGAAAGAGGACGAGAGAGGTTGAAGAAGAGAAGGAAAGAACATAAGGAAAGGGAGAGAACAAGAGAGAGAACGAGAGAGAGAGAGAGAGAGAGCGCCGGCGAGAGGGAGATCGAGAGAAAGCAGGGAGGGAGATAGAGAAAGAGCGGGGAGAGAGAGAGAGGGCGAGAGAAAGAGAGAGAGGAGATAGAGACATAAGAGAAAGAGAGGGAGAGAGAAAGAGAAGGAGAGAGTGAGAGTGAGAGAGAACAGATCAAGCGTGTCATATGCTGAAGCGACATGCAGACGTCTTTCAGAATGCCTCTCTTTTTATTTCTCTGCCCCTCGTCGCTCAAGTAGAAAAGTTCGTATTCAATTATCACTCATCGGTTTGAAGAGAGAGTACAGGAATTTAGAGAGATTTATTGAAAGAAAGCATGCAGCGAAAGAGAGAGAGAGAGATGAGGAAGTAGAGATATTCAAAGGGCGACCTAATCAGAATCCAGCATGAAACCACCGGGTCATTTTGGAGCAATGTAAAATAGATGTAGATGGTAGCTTCCTTTCGCAAGTCGCGAGAAAATAAGCTCTCTTCTCTTTCATTTGCTCTCTCTCTATGTCTCTTCCTCGTTCTCTCAATCCCCCTCTCTCTCTCTCTCTCTCTCTCTCTCCCGTTGTGGTTTATGTGGTAAATCAAGGGACCTCCTTGGAATCATCGTCTCTCGCTTTCTTTCTCTTACTACTTCTGTCTTTTTTATTCTCTCTATATCTCTGTCTGTTTGTGTCACTCTATCTATCTCTCTCCCTTGGTCCCTCTCTCTTCTCTCTCTCTCTATGTCTCGGAATTTATTCATATTTTTTTCAGGAGAAGGAAAGTTGGCGAGATGAGTGGAAGAGCAGAGTTACGCCAAATTCACTGGCAGCAGTTCATCGATTTCTTTTCAATGTTAGTTGTATTTTTCTATCATTTAATTTAATTCATTTTTATTGAATTTACCTCATTAAATGATTTGAGAGAGTCATAATTTTATTCTTTGTGAGCTTTTCAGAAAAAGAAAGAAATTGGCTTCTACCAATTTTCCTTTTTTTTCAGGGAAGGAACTATAAAGATATGGACAAGACTGGACAACGAGTGTTCGTGGACGAGCCCATTGAGAACATCCGAGCAAAGTTTCAGGTAGTTACTTTCTTGAAACTAAAAGAAAAGACCACTTTCATTAAAATCATTTTGCCATAATTTCTTTTTTATATTCCACATCTTCACTCAAAAATGCAAAATCAACCTTTAATAATAATAGCTACTAAATATCACTTGGATCGCTTATGAAAAACAATCTGATTCACTTAAAATGTTTACGCGCGTGAAATTCCATTTCAGGACCTGATGAGCTACTGCGCTAATGATGTGAAGTGTACTCTGGAGATCTACCAGAAACTGCTCAAAAGCTACTACGAGCAGTCAGTGAGAGTCTTCCTCCGCTGTTTTTATGGATTCGAGAAAAACTGTATTTTATTTAGGGTTCCCTGAAAGATCCACGAAACTCAATCGTAATATATCTTTCATTAATTTTTATTGAATTTAACTTATTAGATGATTTAAATCATGTAATAAGTTAAATTCAATAAAAATTAATTTTGTTTCTGACTTTTGTAGTCGCTTTTCTCTAAATTACGTGCTCTCTCTCTCTCGCCCTCCTGTCCGGAAAAATGGCGCGAATTCAAAAGTGAGTTTTTGTCTCTCCTAGTCATTGATTCCTCAGCTTCCCTCACCCGGCCACGATGGCGGGGATGCTTGAGATGAGCAGTGCGTTCCTTCCAGTCAACAAGAACTGGCCTCTTTTCTATGAAAAGGCACAAGCTGCAGTTAAAGAGACCAACTTCAAAGCGGTCAAGTCAGTTTATTTAGTCGTTGCTTAATTAATTATTAAATTAATTTTTTAAAATTGATTCTTTAATTAGTAATTTAATTAATTGTTTAATTAAATAAATAAAACAGCAAAACGTTTCCGTCAGGAATAAGGGAGATACCGTGCTTACATTTTATGGAAACATGCGGGCAGGCTTCCTCCATGTGGACTCATTAGCCAAAATTATTAGAATCACTTTTTATAATAAAAAAACTTCTTTTTTTCTTTTCTTTTTTTACAATGCTATTTTAGAGGCGTAATGACTGCGATGAAGGAGCGCTTTCACGAATTTCAAGAGCGTGAAGAGTTAGTTTGTGTTTTGCTTTTGTTTTTTTTTGGGATGTGTTTCCTTTGAATGCAAAACGTTATCAAACATCTCTATTAATATCCAAATTTACGTTCTATATATGTATATACATATTTTGTATGAAATGTATGTTTTTTTTCTTCTTGATGGTGAGTATTATTCGTATATAACTATAGTCTCTCTCTGCGTTCAGATTCTCTCTCGTTCATGGACCTATCTCCTCTCTCTCTCTCTCTCTCTCTCTCTCTCTCTCTCTCTCTTTCTCTCTTTCTCTCTTTCTCTTTCTCTCTATCTCTCTCTTTCTCTCAATCTCTCTCTCTCAATCTCTCTCTCTCTCTCTCTCTCTCTCTCTCTTTCTCTGTCTCCTATTTCTCTCACCGAATGACTTTCTCTTGTTCCAGTACTAACGGCGCTGTCAGAGATCCCTTCCTCTGGGCGATGGACTTCTCGTTTCCAAAGGGTCAGAATTGGCCAAGGTTAGAGGTGTTTCAATACATTTAGGATTTTGCAATTTAATTAAAGTTTATTCCGCTTTTTATTTTTGTAATTTTAGCATAAATAATAATTTTATGATTGTAATTAATGACAATTTTAGCTGGATGCTCGGCGTGTTCTCCGCCAAAAAATTTTCCGAAAAGTATTTGAACGAAGAAGTGGAAGAAGGCAAGGAGCAGGAGCTCGTCGATTCCTTCTCGCTCAAGAGTAATGTAAGTTTTCTCTTTCTCTCTTCCTTTTATTTCTCTGTCTCTCTCGCTACATCTCCCTCTCTTTCTCTCTCTATCTCTCTCCCACTCCATCTCTCTCCACAGACCTGAAAAAAATTTTTTATGTCAACTATCATCACTAATACCACTTGAACCCACCCGTTGAGGTGATCCCCATGGTCTTTGGATTGTGCTACTTGGCGTACCCGCTCTATCACAAGCATAATGAGAAATGGTGCTTCTGGTGTATTTCAAGAGGTATATTTCGTAATAATAATAATAATAAACTTCATTCGTTTATTCTAATTGCTAGTTGTTAGCCAATGTTTCCCTTTTTACATTTGAATATGCCAATTTATCTTATTATGTTTTTCGACTAACAAGATAAGCAATCTCTTTTTTTTACTCTATAAGAGCAGCGGGAAAAGGTAAAGATCAATTTTTAAGATGCTCTCAAGAAAGACGCCTTACCGCGGATCGACGAGCTGACTCTGAGGGATGACAGAAAAGTTGTCTTCCCTGCAAGGTTTGCGATTCTCTCTCCACTCGCTCTCTCTCTCTCTCTCTCTTTCTCTCTCTCTTCTCTCTCTCTCTCTCTCCTGTATTGCCCCTGATTGCCACTTTTTATCTCTCTGTATCTCTTGCTTGCACCTGCTATGATTATCCTCGTCAATGCCCCCCCTCCCCGATTCCTGTACATTGGCCGAATGAATAAAGTAGTTACAACTTCTGATATCCTGTAAAAAAATATTTGTTGTTAAGTGTTCGAAAATAAAATTTGTTTTTTTTTTCCCTATAGAATTTAGTATATTCGGAAGAAGTTATTTTATTTCAATTTAGAATATTCGAGCGAATTTATTTTTATAAAGAAGTTTAGAATATTCGAATTCCCATTAAGGGAGATTCGCGACTTGGTGGTGAAGTTGGAGCGGGAACACGGCGCATTTCTTCCTGAAGAAATGA